>CABEEJ010001149.1:16213-28123 GCA_901482245.1 Timema douglasi | reverse complement strand
TTTTTTTTTAGTAAAATAAAATTATGCGCCTCTTTATGTCCGTTTCATCTCCCCCTTCACTCTCCTCCTCTTTCTCACCCACCACTTTTAACGACTGAACTAACAACGCACCCCGCGATAAAACCTGCGTGTTCGTGTCAGTAAGAATTAACGCACGCATCACTCACTTCATATGTTTTTACACATATTACTGAAGCCTTTATTGCCGGGTTGCAAATTACACATCCTGGTATGTTAATTATGCGAACGGAGAAGAAACATTAAGCGTAGATACGTTTTTTTATGTCATAAAGTACTCTAGAATTTATTACCTATTGTTCCCTAACTGACACGTTATGTTTAATGGTATTTTGAACTCTCTATAGTATGAACAAAAGCTTTCAAGATGTACAGTATTTAAAATAATAGATAATAGGAAATGACAGGGTATTGATGAATTTAGTATAAATGGAGAGGCTAGAGATATTCGTTTTAATTTATTTTCCGTGCTACGAGTATTTATATCCAACCGGGATATCCATATATTTACACTAATGATGTAGAGAATAGGAATATACCATTTTAAGAGGAAAATTACCGTTATTTTGGTGGCCGGGATGGTGGGGAACTATTTAGATTTTNCTAAATACACCTAATTGATATTTGAATATCGACATTCCCGTCGCCAGAAAAACGGTCGAGTTGAATCTCGTGACTTTGTTCTTTGTGGCTCCCTTATTGGATATTAAATTGCTATAAATTATTATTATTATTATTATTATTATTATTAGAAACGTCTTACTACCCTTTCGGTTTATACGTACTTACGCTAATGTGTAATGGTAGGGTGATTGTGAGATGAAATGGAGGACCTAAAGCTTAACGTGGGATCCGAACCACGGTGGAGGCCTGGAATTCCTCACATTCACAAGTTGTGATTAATACACGTCTTGTCAGAGGTAAAGTAAGGGTTTGGCAATCAGATAAATCTGTGCCGGGACCAAGGATTGAACCCCAGACCCCAGCACAGAATTCCGACACCTTACCCCTAGACCTCCAGGTCACCTAAATGGCTATAAACCAAGTTATAAAAAGTAAAGTATGAAAATACTGATAGTTCTTTTTTCAAACAAGTTTACTGTAAATTATTTCAGTAAGGGCTATAAGTGTAGTTAAACCCAAAATTATAGCCAAACTAACTTAAGCCTAGTTTACATAGATATTATCCGTAAGATACTTAACCCGTGGCCTGTAAGAGTTAGTTTTCACATAAACCGATAGCTCTGTACCAAGGTCTAAGATATACGGGTCTGGCTACTATTTAGTTCCAGTGATCAGACATTAAAGCCAAAAAGCTCTATTATCTTTGATTATTAGCATGCGCGCAGTTCAAATATTGCAGAGAAGTTTTAAGTGTTGAAAGTAATTAAGATAACCGTTGGAATAACCTTATTATTAAAACACATATCAACTATAATAATTGATTGATCGTTATTGTAAAAGCGTTTGTATTTGTTTGGTTATGCAACAAATATGTTATTTTTTATCATATTTATCTCGACACACTGGTGGGAGGAAGGGGGCTTGTTGTACACACTATTTAGTATTCAAATTGTAACACTTTTATTATGAAAAACTTGCGTTTTTAGCTAGGCCTATAACTGAAAAATATTATACAAACTTAGTACTATTGTAAAACGTATAATAATTGACTAAAGTCTTAAAACCCAACTAGCCATACAAACCGCATAAAAGCAACGCTCAATCTAAACACAAACTTTTTTTTTAATATCAAATTCACACTTATGTTATACGTGTTATCTATTTCAATGATTCTCTGACAAGATATCTTGTGAATGTGAGGAATGCCAGGCCTCCACCATGGTTCGGATTCCACGTTTAAACTGTAGGTCCTTCATTTCATCTCACAATAACCCTACCATTACACATTAGCGTAAGTGCGTATGACCCGAACGGGTAGTAAGACGCGGTGCTAATAATAATAATAATAATAATAATAATATTTCAATGATTACCCGCCTCGGTGGCGTAGTTGACTAACGCGCTTGTCATGTTGAGCTCTACTGCTGAGGACGGGGAGATCGAGGTTCGAATCTCAGTTGGGTGAACTGGGAGGGGTTTTTCCTAAATGGTTTTCCACTCTACCTCCACGCAAATGAGGGTTCACTTCCTCTGATTAAACCTTCCCAATTCCTAATCCACTAGTGTAATTAGTACTTAAAGCGTATAACCCGAACGAGTAGTAAGACGCGGTGCTAAATATTATTATTATTTCAATGATTAATCACATATATTACTAGACTATAAACTAAAATAATAATATAATATTTATTTATCCCAGATATGTGAAGAATTTCTAATAATTTTTGCCTAAAAAATCATAAACAGCTGTTATTATAAGTCACATGTTTATAACAAAAATTTACAGTGATATCAGCGCTTGTTAATACTGTGATAAACTATTAAAATAAAAAGTTTCAAAGACTGATCAACATTTATATGATGTGTAGTGAGGAGTGTCATAGAGGTGCCCTAAAAACAGAGTCTTGAATCGGAAGTCCGTACGTAACACTCTGTATAAGTTGAATATTTTTTTTTAAACATCAACGCCTTTCACTTTCGAACTATTTTGAACAATTTAATTTCTATGGAAAAACTACTGTTCTTTCTAACATGAGCAATTCATAGCTTTAAAAATATTTTGCTAGAAACCTTGCTCAATATTTGCATTGATAGATAAAAAAGAAAATATCGTGGAAAGTATTCAAAAGTATTATTGTTATAGAATTATGAATAATTGTTAACTGTCAGAGAACACATCAATTTTTCAACAAAACATAAATCAAATGTTAACTGTAAAACTAAGGTTTAAAGTGTGAGGTGCAAGCTTAACGACGATTATTATGGACGACTACAGTAGCCCCATGGCTTCTTTGGTGCTGACTGACAGCTCACAGCTGACTTCTGACAGTCAACATTTAGGTATATACCAAAATTCTGTCAGAAGTGACAGCTGCTAAACACATGTTTTTGCAGATCATATGGTACGGCGTAGGGATACATAATTTGGTCTGGTAACTTTTAAACGCTGTCAATCAGTACCAAAGAAGTCATGGGGCTACTGTACGTAGAACCAATCACAGGTAAGTATATAAATTAACATCGATGTGTGCTTATAAACCGAACGGGTAGTAATATGCGGTGCTAAAAAAAAAACATTTATGTGCGAATCCAACTGAAAGCATCAATGACGGTAAATAAATGTTCACTATTTTCTTCTTTTACATTAATTGATACAATACCACATGATTAAGGATACGGAATATGTACAAGATTTAGGTGAAATGAGACTTTATGTTATCTAAGAAATTTAAGTTTAAAGATACGTGAAATAGAATATGTATACATGATTTCATAAATCAATACAAAGCGATCACTAAATAAGATCCTTCAACCAAACGGTTTGTTTCTCCGAACCTTTTGAAAACGCGTTCCATCTACTTTGTATGGACGTCGACAAACGTGACTCCTTCCTATGAATAAATAACAAACGCGTTAATATTTAATAAAAAAAATCATCTTTGAAGAGATAGGGGAGGAGAGTTGAAGTAAACAAAGTTCAGAAAATGAAAAATTCGAAGGGGGAACCATGCATTTAAATATCCTTATGTTTTTTTATTATTGTAAAGTTGGGGTAAAGAAACCATAAAGCGATATACATAAAGTTTATCGTACGAGGTTTGCCATATACTATCAAGTTTTGTGTTGTTTTATTTTAAGCTACGTGCCCTGTTATTGGATATTGGGGGTGATATAATATCGTTAAAATGGCATCTTATCCCGCTGAGTCGTTCTTTGGTGATACGACTACAGTAGTTTAGTGGACAACCCGTGGAACACTTAAGGCCACAACAGATAAAATAATATATTCGAAATATGACTTTAATATTTTATATTGCTGAGGTTTGAGGGCACGTCCAATATGGACTTTAATTCTGTAATAAAACATTTTTCATTTTTAACTTAGTCAAACCCTCTTTGATGGCCACATGGCCTAAGACGTTTCTCTCTCTCTATGACGGATAGATCATGCTTAAAATTCAGTTCGTGTGTACGAAGGGTCTTTTTTTTTCTAAATGGTTTTCCACTTTTTTTTTTTCGTTTTATTTGTGCAAATTTGGGTATCTTTTCTCTTAACTTAAAATAAACCTTCCTCATCTCTAACCCAGTAGAGTAATTAGTATATATGCGTGTAGCCCAAACCATTTAGGAAAAACCACCATCAGTATACCCGACTGGAATTCGAACTCTGATTGTCCCGTCATCGGCAGTCCAATATAATTCAAGAGGGAAGTTTAAGGGTAGGTGTATGCTGCATCCTCGCTTCTGGAATATCGCCGACTATGATCATGGATGTGTGGCGATGTTGAAACAAAACTGGTGATCCTTATTGGTGCATTTATCCTGCATCAGCACTGCTCGCCTCTCTACCCGCTGCTATCCTCGCTATAGCGGTTTTAACAAATCGGTTTGTTTTCCGAGCCTCAACCATCGCCGTGCATCTTGAAACTTGAGCTGTGATTGGTTCCTTCAAACAATTTATTGTTCAATAAGATTAAAAATTTACAGAAATGTCGGTTGTGGCATTTTTAAGTGGCTGAAAAGCCTCTCTGGATAGTTCTTGATCTCTTTATATAACTGGTGAAAGTAACCTTGGTGATGGCGTTCTTGAGTCAAGGGGTGCACTCCATATCTTCCTCTCTTTTTTCTGTCACAAACCACATTTTTGTTGAAAATGAATCACGATCACTGTCATCAAATGACTGAGACAGCATTGTTCCTTAACACAAAACACGACTCACAACCAACCTCTCATGCCAGCATCTTACAACAATGTGAACAGCTGCAGGGTAAATGCTCTAGAGCGAACATCATAGCTACAAGCGAACAGCGAGGTGTCTGGCGAGCAGCCATGTGCCAGCAGAAAGGTAACTGGCGAGCATCCATGTGCCAGTATGGAGGTTCCTGGCGAGCATCCATGTGCCAGAAGTGAGGTATCTGGCGAGCATTCATATGGTAGCATTGAAGTATCTGGCGAGCATCCATGTGTCAGCAGCGAGGTGCCTGGCGAGCATCCATATGTCAGCAGCGAGGTGCCTGGCAAGCATTCATGTGCCAGTAGCGAGGTGCCTGGCGAGCATCCATATGCTAGCATTGAAGTATCTGGCGAGAATTCATGTGCCAGCAGCGAGGTGCCTGGCGAGCATCCATGTGTCAGCAGCGAGGTGCCTGGCGAGCATCCATATGTCAGCAGCGAGGTGCCTGGCGAGCATTCATGTGCCAGCAGCTGAGCATCCATGGGCCAGCAGCGAGGTGCCTGGCGAGCATCCATGGGCCAGCAGCGAGGTGCCTGGCGAGCATCCATAGGCCAGCAGCGAGGCGCCTGTCGAGCATCCATGGGCCAGCAGCGAGGTGCCTGGCAAGCATCCATGTGCCAGCAGCGAGGCTCCAGCATAAACGTACACTTAGTGCCAACACCAGGGGTTTTCAACTTAAAAATTCCTGAAGGCCAAAGTTGCATCCACGAGTTTAGTGTCGGGTCGCATCGTAATCGGCTAATTGTTACCAAGTTATGCAAAAACGAGAAAAAGTTTTTATTTGCGGATGAAATAAGAAGTAGTAACTTAAACATGTTTAATGACATATCAAACTAACGTTCTGACTAAAATATACTGTCTTTGATACGTCAATATAATACAGTCGATGTAAGGAATAAATTAAACATGAACATCGTTCAAAGCTTTCATGGATTTTTCCCACGCAAGTTAAAACTGTCCGTTTGTCGGCTAGAAAGATTAATCTTGCTACAGTAGCTTAGTTTTCCAAGAAACTTCGTGTGCTTGGGATATTTCGAGCCGTCAGTTGAAAACCCCTGGCTTAGATCATGCAGCCATCGAGAAGGGTTATGATTCTCGTTGAAAAGGATGTGTGTGCAGTATTTAGGATAGTCGTGAGTTAAATATGCCCCTTATATTTAGAAAGTAGGTTATAGCTTATACCTATGAATAAAATTAAATAATTCAACAACAGTTTTCATTGACAGGATTTAAAGCCGTGACATATTTCATGTATTCACACGCTATTCTTTAAATGAACTTTGAAAAAATTACATCGATTTTAAGAGATCTTCGATAAATCTAACGATGTTTAGTCAGTGAAAGATATTTTAACATTTTATCTCTTTTATAAAATATATATATAGAGAGTCCAATTTTCATAATTGAAGTCACATTAGAAAAGTTACTTTCGGTGTTCAAGTAACATGTGATCGCTGTAACATTTGATAGATATTATCAATACCTATTAGAGAACACCAATACCATAGTGAAATGTTATAAATGTTGACAGATTTTTTTTTGTACTATATTAAAATTTTAATAGAGTACAACATTTAATAAAAAAGTGAAATAGTGTTTTATTATGTTTGTATCATTTGTAACTTTTTATAATTAAATTAAACCAATCGGAATAGTCCTAGGATTAATTAAACTTGTTTTTCTGCTATGCATGTGATTTGATAGCTAGCTCAAACTCTTTTGAAGGGTCTATAATATTTTATTATCTTTTTGGGTGATTATTGTAAATTTTTTTATTTCCGTCTCTTTTATTTATAGAGAAAACAAACGTTGGTCAATTTATTATGTAATATTTTCAGAATTGTGTAATCAAATTTGGTAAAGTTTTATTGATAAAACTTTAAATTCTATTACTATAGGTACCTATATAAATGAGTTGATAATTGCATGTTACTCTTCCAAGCAAAAAACACTTTACTGATTATGTTGAACTTTCACATGGGCATAATTTTGATGTCCGGTTAACATACAGGCTAATCTAAATTTACGTCCGCCATTTTGTTTCAAGATGGTGGCCACACAACTCTTCTTGTTTGTTCTTTATCTCAGTTTCAATTAATCTGATTTTCATTGGTTCAACTTTGAAAAGTTCCAAGATATAGGTATAAAAAAGATCCCATGCGAAGAACGGGTGATTATCTAGTGTTTAGTAAATATGGTAAAACTGTATGAAAATAAAGATACTTTATAATATAGCTCATCAAATTTGTTTAAAAACACAGTGATTTTATAACAACAACAAAAAATATCACAAATATTCCAAAATTAACTAGCCGAGCCTTAGTTTTCTACAACCAATCAAGTAATACCCACGCCTTATGGTAAACAATTATGTGATACAGTGCTTCCTCAACACTAACATGTATGAATTAATCACATATTGTGAATGTGTGGAATGCTAAGCCTCCACCATGGTTCGGATTCCACGTTAAACTGTAGGTCCTCCATTTTCATCTCACAATCACCCTACCATTACACATTAGCGTAAGTACGTATAACCCGAACGGGTAGTAAGACGCGGTGCTAATAATAAAAATAATAATAATAACATGTATGGAGGGGGATGAGGACCTAGATCAGAAGTAAAAGGGGAGTGTAGCATCAAGATGGCGGAGGAAAGTTTCTATGCAGATGGTTGGAGAATAGATATTTTCACGACGAGATGGCTTTTGTTATTGCTCCTCCGAGAAAGTTTTCTTAAGGAGATCAGAAGAGCGCATTTCCCAAACTATATAGAATAAAGGTTCGAGTAAATGTTTATGATGCCGATAACTTTAATAGGGAATTATATTTTTAAGTGTCTTATTGGCAGACAACACACGCGTTCGCAGTCTTGTCTTATAACTATTGTTAAAGCTAAGAGGTCGTTCGTTGTATAAATAATGACAAAATAAAGTATGTTGATTTAAGAACCTACTTTAGAAGAGATCCGTATTATATATATATATTATGCATCTGTATTCATTTATTTAGATACATTTATTTAATTTGGCAAAGCTAAAGTGTAACATTGTGTCTTACACTTAACCAACTTACAATGTCATTAATAATTAATTTACAGCTATTTTAAACTTTAAATAATTAGCTTAGGGAAGGAAAATAATATAAAACACATATCTTAAAAACTTAACACTTACCAATATTAAATTAAATCAACCATACTCACAAACATTATCTGAGACATTTTAACAAGTTTTATCCCATTCATACATAGTATTATTCACTATCCTAATAAATCAATCATAAAACAAAAATGATTTAAAGTTACATCATAACAAACAATTCATTTTAGAAAACCCATACACGTGCATTTGTCTATTTCAACATTATCTATTTATATATAAATGTGGATAAAGTATTTATACTTTACTAATATCGATTTTAAAACCAATACTTTTTTTTTACTCCATAATTTTCATTTCCATACTTTTACTCATATGAATATTGGATAGGTATTGAGATAAAGTTTCCTCTTTAATGTCCCTGAGTTTATTTTCTCTAAGCCACCCAAGAAACAATAATTTGTTTTCTAACTTATTAATATCTTTAATTCTACAATCTGATAGTTAAATTAAAAGTTCCTATTGTCTCGTTCGTAAAAACTTCAACGACATTTCCATACATAAAAAAAACTACTTTTATAATAAAATTTACTACTTATTCTCAGTTCAGCCTTCCTCAGCTGTACTTAATTAGCGTACATTATATGCATATGGCCTTAATTGATAGTAATTATTATTATTTAACACCGCGTCTTACTAACCCGTTCGGGTTATACTCTTTAAATACTAATTACGCTAATGGATTAGGAATTGGTAAGGTTGAATTAGAGGAAGTGAGCCAGCATTTGCGTGGAGGGAGAGTGGAAAAACATTTAGGAAAAGCCACCCCTAGTTTACCCGACCGAGATTCGAACCTCGATCTCCCCGTCCTCAGCAGTCGGGCTCAACACGACTAGCGCGTTAGCCAACTGCGCCACCGAGGCGGGTAATTGATAGTAAGATGCGGTGAAATAATATATATATCTTATCCACATGTTTTCAACCCTAAATAATTAAACTATCGTAATGTCTTAAAATATAATTAATTTTGAAATAAATGACTATATAATTTATAAACTTCCCCTTTAAATAGAGTGACTATACGTTATTTTGCAGGACAGTACAATTTTTTGGTGTAATGTCCTGTTGTCCTACAGGACAAGCTCTACTACAGCCATAGGTACTGATTTTTAACCAAGTACTTCCAAAAGTATTTATTTTTGAAGTTATATAAAATATTCTTTCGAATTTAACAGCGCCATAGTAAGGAACTTCATCGTTGATTTTTATTTTTTTGAGAAATTTGATTTACAAGTTCTTTTTGGCAAAAGCTATGTACACGTGCAATGACGATTATATTTCCTAAATATGTGATGCACATAAATTTCCACGAATAGGAAACAAATATACATTGGTTTATTAGAAGAAATAAAGGTATTTTTCCCTACTAGAATCCTACTACTGTATATACTGTAGATATTATATAGGTCTACTTTATAGATATGTTTCTTGATAATACCGATTATTTGTTCCTAGAGTTTGGTTTTTTATGTTACGTATTATTACAACTTTAATTACTGCTGAAATATTATTTTGAAGTGATTAGCAACCAACATCCTAAAACGATTCATAGTCAATAATGAAAGTCGAACTAGGGTGATATTTAAATGCAATGTATGTGTCTGTACAAACTGACCTTTACTCGATACACTTTATGTAGCTCAGTGTTGCCTTGACTGATCAGTGAAAAGGGAGTTATAATAATAAAAAAAATTGTGCTTCAACTTTATTTTTTCTGTCCCTCTATTAGTTTTACTCTTTCTACTCTATTTCTCCTATATATATTTTTTTGTAACATGTACATGACATGTTTAATATATTTATAAGAATAATATGGTCACCATTCAGTCCTATACGCCGTCAATTAATTTATGTGGATAGTGGTAGCAGAATTAGAAATGACCATCGCTGACGTCATGTATTTATTTATTTGACATTCGGATTTCTAGTGCCTCGNGCCTCGCCCCCCTCCCCCCCCCCCACCCTAACGCCCAATACCAATTAATTTTAAACCCTCCCTTTGACCCCCTCCATCCGCAAAAAAAAAAGTGGCTAATGGCTTACTCGCACATTTCAAGGCCTGATGTGTATTTGTGGTTGACCCTAACCATTGGACGGTTTACACTTAATCAAATATTAACATTAATACCGTTATTGTTGTTTGTTGGCGGACTAAAATTCTGCATACCAAGCGTTTCCAATTTGACGAGGGCAGGTCTTTCTTCATACTAGTCGTAGTTCCAATAAAACATTCTACTGAATCAGCACTGGGAAAATTACGACGTGCCAGAATTGTGTTGAAATAATGTGACATCTAAACAGAAAAAAATAATCCAATCATTATATTTTCATGGTTTTTAATAGTAAACTTGATGCATAGGCATTTCATACCCCTTTATCTTTGATTTCAAATAAAATATATATTTAAATTTGAAGTTTATTTTGTTTGTTTTTGATATTTTTCTGATATTTTGAAAGAGAGTCTGACATATTAGAAACTATCCGTTTAACTATTTAGGAACTTTATTGCCGATTTCTATCTCATTCATTCCTCGAAGGTTTGAGTGCAAGAGTGGCGTGAGGGTTATTCCCGAGGCAAGCAAGGCTTGACAAGACTGTACTAGTGAATTGTTTCCTTTTGTTTTATATCAAAACATGTCCTTCAAGGAGGCGACCTAGGTAGCTGAGATATTGTCAGTCAGATGTTGCGCTAAGGTTAAATATTGACAAAATCTTTAGACCAGGGCCTGATTACCAAACCCTTCCTTTACCTCTGACAAGACGTCTTGTGAATGTGGGGAACGCCAGGCCTCCACCGTGGTTCAGATTCCACGTTAAACTGTGGGTCCTTCATTTCATCTCACTAATCACCCTACCATTACACATTAGCGTAAGTGCGTATAACCTGGACGGGTAGTAAGACGCGGTGCTAATAATAATAATAATAATTTAGACCAGGGGTCTTCAACCTTTTTTTTATAATGTCCAAAGGCCAAAGTTTCTTTCTCTTGTTGGCTCATGGTATGCAATACTGTACCGATAACATCCGAATTGAATAGTTATAAAATATTCATATTAGCTGATTTTTATACACTTATACTCACACTAGGGATTAGGATTCCTTATACTCACACTAGGGATTAGGATTCCTTATAAAGTGTTTTCTCTGTTTTTTTTCTATTTTTAAAATTTTATATCAGACAGTTGTACTATTTTTAATGTGTATACCGATTCAAAGAACATTTGTATTAAAACGCAATAATTTTCTTCGCGTAAACAAACATCGTTTTGTCATGTTTTTTTCTTTTGAAATATTTTTATATGTTTAATGAACCGTTTGGCTGCAAAAAATGATATCCTGAGGTGCGGGTTGAATACCTCTGCTTTAGACTTTACTTTACAATCATTGTGGTTCCCAGCTTATGCTCCGGGTCAGTATTTTTTATTCAAGCTATTATATTTTCCTCTACCGGTTCGCTAAGCCTGTCGTAGCTTCATATGCCTTATAATCTATTTTAATACTAGGGCAGGCACAACATTCGGTCTCCGGCCATTAATTTATCTCTATGAAAAGATAAACCCACATTCCCTCAATGATAAATTTTCGGCCCAACTGGGAATCGAACACGAGACCCTTATTTCAGTAGACAGACATGCTACCGACTGAGCTAAGGTGTCGGATCATTCGTTATACTAACGCACATATATAGATCTGTAAACATAGCTTAAAAGTTGAAATTTTCCATTCTAAAAAATTCCGAAAATTCACATTTTTTAAAAAAATAATAAAACCTGAATGTCTGGTAGACGGAAATTAACTGGTATAGGAACATAGAATGGATCTTTGTTGTGAATCCAACTAAGTAATTTAATATGGAGAAAGGGGGGGGGGG
>CABEEJ010001149.1:0-15724 GCA_901482245.1 Timema douglasi | reverse complement strand
GGGGGGTGATAAGAGGTGTTAGTTTTCATGTTAATTTCTGTAACTCCAAGACACGGCATCCCAAAATCCTCTTCTCGCAATTTTCAGAAAATATGAAAACAAAATTTTGTCTCTATCTTGCTTTATCTTTGTGTGTGTATATACATGTCTTTCATATTTGAATTAAAATACTCTAATGATTAATCTTTGAAAATATAGTATTTCTAGTTTTTTTTAAAGATATTCAAATTGCATTTTCCAAACCAACTTATTATATTAGTATATGACATATACATTTACTTAAATCTATATGAGGCACAACACCCAATAAGTCATTAATTAATCACTGTGAAAGGAGAAACCTCAATTTCACTAATTGCTACTTTTTGAGAATGTTGGGTATCGATCCCGGGTCCCTAAAGTCAGTAAGAAGACACCTTACTGACTGATCCAAGATGTCAAGTTTATTCGTGAATTGGATCATAGTCTATAAATATTTTTTTCCCTCGAAAAAATATATTTCCCTTTCAGTACATCGTGGTTCACGTCTTACAACCCAACCGGGCTATCCTAATGTAAACAATAATGGAATAGACACGAGGAAGTAAGAATTAAGAGGAAGTTTGTCCACATTTTCGTGAAAGGAGGTTGGAAATATATTTAAGAAAAAATTAACCTCATTTGGGATTTGACATCCAGCCCGCTTTTCACCAGTAAACCAGAATTGACAATATCAATACCTTTGACCAAGTGTCCATCGACGATAATAATACAACGTAACACGAAATTTTTTCCGCGTTAGAAATTTAATAATATGTTTTCTTAGCACCGGAATTAAAAATTTGGTCGTATAGTGGATTAGTGAAAAAAATTGCTGGTTATAATCTCCCTTCTTTGCTTTTGAAAAACTTTTCTTTCCCGAAGCCACCAAAACTGCTAATTAACCCTCCTAATACCGGTCGGGCGTACTGAGGGTGATTTTTAGTAAATAATTTAATTTGTAATACCCTCCCTCCACTTAAGTACGACTACATTTCCTCTCAATTCTACCCCGCTCATCCATATTACGTTAATATAATTAAGTACTACACGCTTTGGTGGCCGAGTGGTCTAAGGCATCATTATCGTGTTAAATTGACTTACTGATGACGGGGAGATTGAGGTTTGAGTCTCGGTCGGGTCTACTGAGGGTGGTTTTTCCCTCAATGGTTTCCCACTATTCTTCTATGCAAATGCGAGTAGATTACCTCTAAAATTGCTTCCCTCCTCGTCTCTACCCTATTGGAGTAATTATTATGTACGGGTATAACCTGAACAGGTAGTTAGATGCGGTGATAAATAATAGTAAAAATTATCTTTAAAGTTTGTGTGTGCAAAGATATGAGTGAAACTTGTAAATGTGCTGCACGTAATCTTTTCTGTGAAGTCTTAAGGGAATAGATAACGTCCTGGTCAAATTAAGCAATGCCAAATTACATACATACATATATATATATAACATTTTTAATTAAATAGTTTTTACATATATATATATATATATATGTATGTAAAAACTATTTAATTAAAAATGTAGTCTATAGTTATTTTCATCATATTATTTAGAAGGTGCGTGTTCATGCTTCATATCATAACGCATGAATGGGCCGTGTTATGACTATAGTATCTAGCGCAGGTAATTGGGTCATGTCTGATCATTTCTGTTCAATCAAATTCATAAAGAAATCGCTTGATCTAAGGTTTAAGTTTGATCATGAATGATGCTTTCTAGTAATTTAATTATTTATAGCAAGTTAATTTCAACCAAAGAAATGATTTTCATGTTGCATGACAAATTTAATTAGAAAGTAAGAACATAGAAAAAAAGCATCGGCATTTTTTGATAAGTGAAAAGGGATTTTTACATAAAACAATTTGATGTCGTAGAATAAGTTTGTTTGTAAGCTGCGTTTCAACGTGATGCTGTGTTCAAAACGCTTTCAATAGTTTCGTCTAAAATATATAAACTGTTAGTTTATTTGTCTCTTTGTCTGTGACATTACCTTCCTTTCAATCATTCTCCCTTGTTTTATTCCTCTAAAATTTTTTGTTTTACTTTTCTTCCTTTTAATCTAATAATCCCTTTACACATTACGTACATTCCCTTTTCTCGCTTCTTTCAAACACACACATACAAAAAAAAGGGTGGCAAAAGAAAAGGCGGTAAATCTACTTTCTGCGCGCAAAGAAGTCGTTTATTTGTTCCGAACGCCGACGTCTTTTCTGCACTAACGTACAGTCGATTTGACGTTGGCGTCGTAAACTGGACTTGAGGTAGCAGCTTTTCTATCTCTCTTTGGCACCCGTTCTCTTCCTGTCGTTCTTTCAAAGTGCCGCAAACTTCAGTCCAAAACTTTTTTTTTTCATTCGATGTTTTATGTTGGCACTAAGGAGAGGAGAGAAGGAGCTTGCTTTATATTGTTCCTGATGTATACAGTGGGATATTCTTTCAGTAACTTCAGTGCTTTTTATAAGCCATTTAAGATATTTATTCTAAGAGCAAATATAATGTGGGATGAAAGAGAAGGTAAGGTAAGATAAGAAATTGTGCAACAACAAAAAACCCTTTGCTGGTCGAATGTTTTAAAGCCTCGCACTCTCAAAAGACTGGGCTGCCGATGGTGGGAAGAGCTAAGTTACAAGGACTCACACTCTCATTAGACTGGGCTGCTCGATGGTGGGAAGAGCTAAGTTACAAGGACACATTCTCAAAATACTGGGTTTCCGATGGTGGGAAGAGCTAAGTTGCAAGGACTCACACTCTCATTAGACTGGGTTTCCGATGGTGGGAAGAGCTAAGTTACAAGGACACATTCTCAAAAGACTGGGCTACCGATGGTGGGAAGAGCTAAGTTACAAGGACTCACACTCTCATTAGACTGGGCTGCCGATGGTGGGAAGAGCGAAATTGTAATCCCAACCAGGTGTACCGGGGGTGTTGTTTTTCTTAAATGTATGATCACGCAAATGTGGGTATCTTCCTTCTTCCTAACACATTAGCGAAGTTAGTATGCAGCGTACAAGCCGAATGGGTAGTAAGACGGGTGCTTTAAAAACTAATTATTTAGATACCATATACAATTATAATATTTTGCAGTGGCTTAGCTATAAATATAATATTAAAAATATTACGTGTTGCTTTACGTTTTAACATGAAATGGAGAAATACCTAAGTTCATGTTAAATATCTAGAAAACGCTAATATAAAACTATGATGTATAATTTTATTGGTGTAAATACTAAATAAATGGTTTGACACAATTGCATAAACTTTTTCAAGGTGCATAATAGCTTAGAAGAAAAATCTTCAAAAGTGGATTTTCAATAAATTACTCTAAAGTAGGGTTTCTTCATAAAAACAAATATATTATCTTGTTGATCACAATTAACAATCTTTAAATATAAATTTTAAACTTAATTTTTCAAATATTTTTTAACCAATTTAAATGTTTTAAAAATAAGTTATATTTAAATAAACAAAAAATTATTTGGAATAGGTAAAATTTAAAAGTATTTTTATTTATCATGAAAAAGTATTCGAAATTAGCCTACTCATTTTGTTCCCAATCTTTAGGGTCAATTTCAAATATTTTTATAGTTGGTCATAAGTAAACTACCCAAAATTAATTTATTTTAGAAAAATTAACATGCCGTATTATTAATATAATTTAAAACAAAACCCCGATTCCTATTTTGAACAAACTCTTTAAAGGTATATTCAAAATATTAGGAATTTTTGAAAATAGCTCATAAGTAATCTACTCTTAATTTGAAGGCTAGGGTCAAAATAAAAAAATAGACCCGAGCAATATACATCAAGTTCAAACTAAGTTCATCAAACCGTTTTAGATCTGTGGCCAAGAACAGACAGGCAAGCAGACAGAAATATTTGTGAAATCCATTTTTTATTTGGTTCATACACACATTAAAGGTAAAAATTCCTCATAGGCACTATTACAATACTTTATCTTGATACGAGAAAGAAATAATGTTTAGAAAATTAGAATCAATTATAAATAAATATTAATAAATGAGTTTATAAACGTACAGCTTTCTCATATAATTTGTTATACAAAATGATTCACTTAGGACTAAACATTTACTAGGGGGAATATAAGATATGTTGACATTAAGATCATCGTGAAACACGAATGGACACGAACGACATTCCATTAAGTCATAGGCCGAGGTATGTTTTATATTATTCAAATGTTACTTTCCAATCATAAGTTAATTTAAAAAAATATATGTGCTTGGTCCCAAGTCAATCATCCTGTAGTTTGTGCCAACACTTTTAAATAGTTTTTTTTATAAGCGAACATACATCCGACTTTTTTTTTTAATGTGAGACACTACTTGGATACATATTTTGAACAAAAACGATAAAGCTATTTTCGAAAAATTAAACATTCTCAAGTATTATTAAAAATATTCCCCTCCTTTATTCTCTAAAAAAAAAACTAAAAAAAAAACACGTATACAATTCTCTTTTACATGTCAAAAATTCCTGAGATATCCATTTAAACAAAATCATTAAGACCATTTTCGAAAAATTTAGACTTTTCAAAATAACTCATCAGTAAACTACCTTTAATTTGAAATATAGAATCGGAATTTTAAAAAAACATCTAAATGTCGAGTTTAAACAAAATCTATCAAATAGATTCGGTTGTAACAAAAGTACCGACAGTCAGGCAGACAGAGAAACAGACAGACAAATAGAAATATTGAAGACAGACATAAATCGTAAAATTCGCTTTTTTGGGCGACACATAAAAGGTAAATAAAGATCCATCATAAACTTGATGCCGAAAATGTTTGCGATTAACACTCTATATGATAAAATAAAAATAGTTAGGGCTATACGTTTAAAAAAAAATACAGTGCATTATCTAAAACGCAATCTATAGCAATACATATTCCCTAATGGTGAAAATTGTATAGACAAAATAAATAATGTAAGAATAAACAATCATGTAAAATAAAACATAATAGCTAACTAAATAAAATATAGTGTTTGTCTGTCATGAGCATTGCGCGTTATCTTCCGCACGCAGAGATATGACATTTTAAAATAAGTAATGCCTATGAACCTAAAAACTGGAATTTTAAATTTTAAATTTTTGATTAGATTGTTTAATCTTATTATAAACTGGGCCAAATAAAAAAAACTAACCGATTTTATTTCTGTTTTAAGCAAACAAAAAAGTTGTCTGGGATACTTATACTAGTAACTAAATAAAATCTCATGCATAAAAGTTGTTGCAATGATGTCATATGTCACAACTATAACAGCTATATATAAAAATTGAATGATGCTTCTCAAATTATGTTTGAAATTATGGCAAAAGAACTATGCAGGCTTATTAACTTTGAACTATTTTTTTTCAACTTTAAGTAAAAACCCTAGATGGCCTTGAGTAGCTTTTGTGACACTACTTATTATTATTTCTCTTAAGTCCTTCAAATAAAAAATAAGCAATATAAATAAGTCGCGTATGAATAAAAACCAATTTATAAATAAATTAAAATTCAATGGCTCTGTATAATAATGTTTAAAAATAAAACGATGCGTAATTAAAAATATAGTGGGGGCGTAAAACAATATGAAAAATAGAAATTATGCTGATTGAGATAAAGTTTAATATATATAAAAAATAGATTTACAAAATTTTAGGGCCTACTTTTAAGGATACACAGTAAATATTTTTAAATAACAGTGTGCAAGTATTAACCCGCCTGAAAAATAAAACCTAAGACGAGGCATACAGTAGCCCAGTCATCAGTTAAAATATATTTTAAGAAATTGTTAAAACTAATACCAAACCGCTGCATTAAAGTGAAGAGATAGATAAACAAACCAAATTACACTTGGGAAATCCCCGCTAACTAACCCTGTCGAGATTATAACCTTGAATCCAGATCACTGCGAACCCAACTCCTAGACCGTGTGGTCAATTGTTTGATCGGTTTTTTTTAGCACCACGTTTGGGCTATATGTTTATGTACCAATTACGCTAATGTTTTTAGGGATTAATTAGGAAGGTTCTATTTAGAGGAAATGATCTAGCATTTGCGTGGAGGAGAGTGAAAACTACCCTTAGTACACCCGACCAAGATTCGAACCTCAATCTTCCCGTCATCGGCAATCTAGTCTACTGCGAGAGTAGCGTCTTAAATAAACCATGCGGTCATTGAAGCTGGTTTGTTCGCGCTACTGGTTTATTGTGGAATTTGGGGGAAGAATCGTCTTTGACTTTTCTGGGTTCGAATTCCAATGAGATCAAGGTTATTCACGTGGCCAGAAAACATCTAGATCAAAATCTTTTCTAACTTAGATATAAATTAGTTCCCAAACGCAAATAATTGGTGTTTTTTTTAAGAGTTTGAAAAATATAACATTAATATATAAAGTTTAGTAATACCAATTATATTACACCCTTTTAAGTAAAGCGTGTAAAGTTTCAACCAAAGTAAAGAAGATGCCGATGTGTGTTAGTAACCAACAAAATTAAAAATCCTTTTTCAACTCTCTCTCCCTTACAACGAGCCAACTAAAAATAAAGTTTCGGCCATATCTGTAGTACAGTTTCCACTATATTTTAATCCAAACTTAATATATGTCTACTTAATAAGTTTGTGCTAGCGATCCAATTTGTTGAGGGCAAGTTTTGAAAGATTTTGCTCAAAGCCTCGCCCCAAAGCTTGTTCTAGTCCTCTTTGGAGATATTCGCTAGGGTTAAAGTTGTTCGTTTTCTCTGCAACACAGATCTTACAATCCCCTTATATAGTAAATGGGATTATGTTTGTTATTGCTTAAACCTCAAAAGCTGTTTCAACCAGTCTAATCACCAGATAATAAGGAAGCCTTTGTAGATCAATAGGACTTAACTCAGTGCAAGGCTTGAGTGTATTGTCCTTACTTTGGGGTTGGCTAAGAAACTACCCTATTTTAGGCGAGTTAAGGGCACCGTCTACTTAGAGGTAAATATCCTCACTTTGTAGTATTTATTACAGGAGTGGCATTTCCAAAGCATCAAGACTACTAAAACAAGCTCTAATTTTATTAAGTTTTATATTTTGTTGATATTAATAAACCACTTTGTTTATTTAAAGGAAGCAAGATCTATGAGTTTAACCTTTTACCCCAATCCAAAATTGAGATATTTCGCGTGAAGTTTGGTTTGTGTTAATATTTTTGTCACTATACAACTTTAAATGTGTGCGTTTTCATTCTATAGAATTTATATTTTAAAATAACCAACCAATAAACCAGAGTTTCTTAAAAAAAAACCCTGCAACGCGACTGAGCTCTCTGATAGTAGGTCCCTTAAGGGCTTCTATTTTTAACAAATTAACAAGTAGTTTGGATGAAAACTATTTTATTTATATATATATACATTAACGGATCCTACTATATAGCTTACCATTATCTTGGCTAAATAACATTAAATTCTATTTTCAGCTTTCAAATACAATGGAAGTCGTTTATGGTTTAAATATAAGCTAATGAGTAAATTCATAGCCTACTATTTGATCGTTACAGCGATGGCTACCGATTATTACACTAAAGTGTATTAAAAACTCTTAATGGAGAAAATTTCAATAAAACGAGGCCTTACTCGACTTTCTAGTTTATTTTTTTAAATTATTTAGCACCGAATCTTACTACTCGTTCGGGTTATACGCTTTAAGTTCTAATTACGCTAATGGATTAGGAATTAGGAAGGTTGAATTAGAGGAAGTGAACCTACATTTGCGTGGAAGGAGAGTGGAAACCATTTAGGAAAAACGACCCCCAGTTCACCCGACCGAGATTCGAACCTCGATTTCCCCATCCTCAGCAGTCGAGCTTGACACGACTAGCGCGTTAGCCAACTACGCCACCGAGGCGGGTGACTTTATAGTTAAAGGCGTAGTCGTAAAAAATATATTTAAACTATCGGTGTTTAATTCCAAGAAAAATGTACATTTCCCCCCTTTACGCAGCAACAAGAATTTTAAAACGACCCCTTTACCAGGTCTTCATTTATTTACTGTATCAAACCATTTGAGTAATAATCGAGATGTTATTATTTTTTTTAGCAAAATAAACATATTTTACTTGTTTAAATTCAATCTCATGCAAATCAGGGTTTCCATTGTAATGGAATCAACAAATGATTGTACAAACAAGTCACTGTGTAAACAGCAGAAAAGCTAAGAACTTGCTGGGAAAATCGTGGTTTCTTTGAAAGTTCCTATTCATGCCGACCTCCTCGACCCCCCAACCTTTAAAATGAGTGTTCATTTGCCAAAATAGATTCAGACGTTTTCTCATAGTTTCAAATACAGGAAATAAGTTCATAAATTGTTATAGCTGTAGATATTATTATTATTATTATAGGATTTCTGTCTTATGACAGGTCCATTCCTTAAGTCAGTAAACTTAGACGGCAAATAGTAGCTACGCTTTTAGTTTAATTTTCTACACAGATTATTCTCAACAGTTTTTAATTATTGGTTATGACTCATGAGCAATAACTTTACGCTATAAATATAATAATCGTAAATATAATATAATATAAATATGTTACCTATATGTTGCTCCTGACAGATATTAGAAATAACTATTTAATATATTATTTGGAGAAAATTAAAATAAATTTATATAATGAGGTAATTTATAATAGAATATGTCATATATAGTGTATACATTTGTAACTTTTTCTATTCATTTAAAAATTCTCTGGTCGAATGTCACGATGCTCATAGCAAATATATAAGAAAGGTTGGGATTACAATATTTACCAAATTAAACAGTCCGTTATTTATGTTGGCCAAAAAAAGCATTTGTCATAAAAACTGCAAAAATTTGTAAATTAATTTTCATTCTCTTTGCTCCCACCTAAATGTAAATATATGTAGGGAGCTCGAGAAAAGATCAGTGTGTATGCGGTTTTTATGGCAAAGCAATTTTTTTGGTCAAAATAAATCAAATATTGCTTCAGTAAAACCATAGAGATTAACTTTCCTCACAGGGTCATATCAACAGTTGTTGAATATCTGTCAAGAATGTCCGGGAATTTAATGACAACTTTTTTTATTCGATTAAAAAGTTTTTCACTTAATGCCTCCATTTTCATAATAGATATTCAAGAGCAGCTTTTGATATCACCGGGTGAAGAAGATTAAGCTCTATATTTGTAATAAAGCAATATTTTATTCATTTTGGAAAAAAAAAAAAACAATTTCTGTAAAACCTGCAAAAACACTGGCCTTTTCTCGCCTTTCTTATATCCCTACTTTAAGAATTTGAGCTATGACGATGTTACACGGAAAAAATCCCCTTTATATCCACTACCTTCAATCCCCCACATCTTCTCATCATAGTTGTTTTCGCCAAGATGGCTACACACATTGTTCCATGTGACTGCTCATCTTACATGCTTGTGCACACGTGCGTAACGCGTGTGTATTCTAGAACTGCTCAAGTAAATCTTCCTTCCTCCTTGCTATGATAGCTATTGAAGCGATACATTTTTAGCTCCCTAAAACTTCCTTCTTGAAGAGGTACTCGAGTAGAAAAGGAAAAAAAACTAATATCCAATGAACAGAGTAAGATAAATTTTCACAAACTGCAGACATTTGACGTGGAGAACAGTTTGACCGTGGTACCGTCTATGGGACGTTATGTCCCATAACTGAGCACCCCTACCGCTGAACCACTATTTGATAGGTTATGTGTGTGTATGGTGTATATATATATATATATATATGAATTTAAAAAATCAATAAGGATCAGACTGATGTATGTACAGTTATGTCCATGAAATTTAAATATTATTGTTTACTAAATACCATTTTTCTGGTAATGCCTTAGAAAAGCGATATAAACTATATATATAAAAAAGTTTAAAAGGGTCAAAAACATCTTGTTCCCAGAATTAGAAAACCGATATTTAGTAATAAATAAGATAGACATTTGCTGACATAATTGTAGTCATCACTATTTCAGTCTGATCTTTATTGCTCTTTTTTTAAGTGAATATTTCAATATAAAGTCATAATTTAATTGATCAAAATATCGGAACTCCATTGAATCAAAGATTTGATTTTAAATAAACTACGCTTATTTTCCTTTATACTACATATCTAGTAAATAATATATTAGGCCCTTGATAGACTCATGTGTGTATATTAAGAAACATTAAATCATGAAAATAAAAGATGAATCATATCAAGCTTTTTCAATGTTACTAGTTGCGAGAACTATTATTATTGTTATTATTACTAGCACCACGTCTTACTACCCGTTCGAGTGGTACGCACTTATGCTGATGTGAAATGGTAGGGTGATTGTGAGATGAACTGGGAGACCTACGTGGGATCCGAACCACGGTGTAGGCCTTTCATTCCCCACATTCACAAGTTGTGATTGATACACGTCTTGTCAGAGGTGAAGGAAGGGTTTGGCAATCAGAGAGAGTAAATATTAAGTCATGGTAATCGTGGGGAGTGAAAGTTTTTGATAGAGTTGGAGGGAGGAGTTTACTAACATGTTAGCACCTTTTATTTCTCACCTTATATAGATTCATGTGGATAGATGGAGTATAAAAGTTCCGGGAAAGACAGCCGGAAGTGAATAGATATTGCCAGAATATTGCCATTGCTTTATTAAGAGTAAATTTTTGAGGGATGTTTAGCAGACAGCCTCGTACAAATCAGGGGATGTAAACAGACTATTATGATGATATAATGTCGTGTAAAAACAGATAAAGTACACGCCTTCTTAATTGAAAAAGTACCAAAGCTATGAGTACCTGTGGATTATTTTCTGCCACGGTGAGGTGAACCTGTTACGTGTCCTCTGGGAACTCTCCTGTCGACTGGTCATTCGTGGTAAATCAACCTGGAGCTTCACCGGCGGATGAAATCCTCGGGGGCTAGAGGGAGGAATTGCCCGGGTCACTAAAGAGTCCCCCGGGGCTTCAAGTGCCGCAGGCCATCCGGAGGGGAGGGCGATTAACAGGAGGTTGATCAGGTGAAATGTGAGCTGCTTGACTCCCTCTGGTAGTTATCGGTAGTAGCTTGCAGTGTTCAGCGGATACTTGATTTGATGTAAGTCCTGGGGTCACACAAAACCATGGATCGGGCTGCAAATTCGACAAGGTTGCGTTAGACCTTTCGACCACCGAAATGGGCCAAAGCACAAATAATAGGTATTTTATTGTGTAAAAATATTTTTTTTGACGATATTGATAGGCCCAACTCTTTTATAGGTATGATTTGTTCACTACTCACACTGATGGTTACACGATTTAATGCATCAGACTCCCTATATATTGATTGATCTGCCCTTAATGGAAAAATTAAGGTTCGAAATTTTTCTGAGCACACTGAGATTGTTTTTCATACAATTTTGTCATTGTGGTTTTTACCAATTTCTTCTCCAAAATAATGTGTTTTAACTTCCTTTAAACTACCCTTCTCACTCCACCCTTTAAGCTTGGGTTTTAACTAACGCCTGTGTTGATACGTATGAGCTAAATAACTGTTTATTCAAAGCACAGTTTTATCTAACAACTAAGATTGACACAAATTTGGATCGTCCAATCAATTTTCCATACTTCTGGCAATTTTATAAATTCATACGCACCAACTTACTTTCAGATTAGAAGTGGGCTTAAAAATAAAATGTCAGCAGAAGTAACGTCATTGACGTGTTTATTTTTTTATTTTTTACATCTGTTGGATCCCCCCCACTAACCCCTCTCGCCCTAACCGATGTTTCAAGTAAATACGATCATTTATATATAAACCACATTTCAAATGGTATTTATTATTCCACCCTGTGATAACGCATGTTCTACGACTAACGCTCGTAACGATTATTTATTCGACCCGAGAGGTTTTGTTTCGAATTTATAGAGACTATCAATCGTTCACAAAAAAAATTATTGAACCCACACCCCTATACCATCAAACAAAGTCATTTAACATCGTAAACGACCATACACCCTATCCTAAAATAATGGTGGGGGGTTTTAGTTAATTAATTATTTTAACAGTCCTGCAAACGTTCGTAAATATTTATAGCCCAAGAGATAAGGTTGCCTTCGGACGGAATGGGTGACATGGCGTCTCCTCTTAAAACTCCTCCTATCCCCTATTCTTCCTATCCATCTCTAAAACACCCCTCAATCCTCAACACACCCCTTGGATACCTCGACTCATCCCAATCAACCCTTCAGTCAATAATCGACGGCAATCCGGCCGTAACACGAAACTACGCTCTTTGGTTCCCCCGCCCCCCCGTCCCGTAGTTTGGTTCCGGTTCCACTTGATTAGTTTCATCACGGTGGAACGAGAAAAAGGGTTACCAACCTCATTCTTTCCTCACTAAAAAAATATATATCCCTGGCCCGTTGCCCCCTCCCCCAGGAACGTGCGTGGCTTTACGCTTGGTCAAACCTTCTGGTCATGGTTTAAAGAGAAAGGTGGAGGGGGGATGTAATCCGTCTGGAACGTGAGTAAGGAAGGTAAATCGAAACAGTCGATGAAAAGATAAATTTTATTTTACTTTCAGCGATTTATTCTTAGTTTAATGCATTAATGGAATCCTTACTCAATACTCACTGGCATTATATAATAATAAAAAAAGTTATTCTATCTTAAATAATCGTAGGCTACTATATATAATATTGTTAAATATTACGTATATAAATTTTAAATAACACATGCATTTTAAAAAGCATCTTATATATACTTTAAATAAAATGCTTTAAGCGCCCCTACTTTTATTTTGAAAGTAAACTATTATGCACTAGTTTATTTATTTTCTTGTCAATCATTTTGGACAGTGTTTCTATAACTGCCAATAACAACAACCCCTAGCTTTTAATTTTTAGTGGGATATTTAAAGTTTATTTTTTACACCCGCGTGGCGACAAACTAGTCTAACCTAGGATAGCACACTCATTGCCACGGCACGAATTTTAGTAACTTTTAAACTGTCCGAAAAATGACCAATATAATTAAATCCAAGACTATAAAAAATGTCTTAAATTGACTATAAAAAATACCTAAAAATGTAAACAAAAAACAAGGAAAGAATGGTAGCGGATAGATCAAATAAGAAATGTAATATATGTAAATAGTATATATATATATATATATATATAGTTATGTAAATACATTATATGTGTGTTTGTTTGTAAGGTTTTATTTAATTTTTAAAACATCTATCAATAAACATGAATAATACACAATAAGCATAAAGGGACAAACAGTTGACACCAACCGCGAAGGGCTCTCGAGAACAGACACGACATTGAACATATAACATAATTTCAAAATTACATAATATGACGCCCTGACGGGCTGAAATGCACCGTCAATAGGTTAGGGGTGAAAAAATGTGTGTGTGTATACAATGAAAAACCTTAAACAAATTGACTCCAGTATTTCGCTAAACAGTAACTTGGATTGACCGCTTCTTTGATCCAGTGGTCAGAGTTGCTGACTACAGATCCACAGGTCCTTGTTTCGATGCTTGGAGCTTCCAGATTTTTCTGTGAATCAGTGGGTCTGGAACGGAGTCATCTCGTCACCGTGAGGAAAATTGAGGAGCCACTTGAATAAACAAGTGGCGTTTCCAGATTAGAAAACAGAGATTAACGGCCAGAGGGTTTGTTGTCCTGACCACATGACACCCTCTATCAGCAAATGTCGGCACTACTTTTGCCAACATGCGGAGGCGGCGGCCGCTCGGTCGGTATAGTTTACTTGTGGGATGACGCCATGAAGCTTTTTTTTAAACATAGATTTACATATACCTGATTTGTAAGTATTAGTTACCCCCTGCCACAATAATATTTCCAGGTTAGTTGCAGTTCTCCTTCACCTACCGCAAAGTGCATTTGAAGAATAACATATTTTGTTAGTCTGACAAATGTGTACTAAAAAAACCTTGAGTTTGAGTATTAATTAATTAAAAAAATAACGTTATAACTAAACATAAATGCCTAAAAAGAACTATTAAATCATTTAAATCTTAAAAATATCAAATTGCCAAAAATTACCTATATAACCCGGGGGTCTTGAATAAAGTTTATGTAAACATAAGTGTTGTCAGTGATGTAAAAAAAAATCATTAAAATCCGGTACCACTGATCACTATTACTAAAGTATAATCTTGGCAGGAAAGAACTTCTAGATACAAAAAATACAAAAATGTATATTTTTGGCGTTGATAATATTTAACTTTTTTTTCTCTTAGGTATTTATACTATCTATGATAAGTGGAAGTTGCAGATAACATAACTAGACGAAGTTTATGCATTTAGGAAAAGTTTTAGTAACTTTTATTACTGTCAAAAACAAAATTTTAAGCCGCTTTGGTGTCAGAATGATCTAAGGCATCCCTTTTGTGTTAGACTAGCCTGCTGAAGATGGGATGATCAGAGTTCAAATCCCGGTTGAGTCTACTGAAGGTAGTTTTTCCTTGAACAAAAATCTCACTCTCCCTCCACGCTAATTTGGGTACACTCCCTCTAAATTCAAGCTTCCTAATCTCTAACACATTAGTGTAATTAGTACGTAGGCGTGTAACCCAAAAAGGCAGTAGGACGTGGTGTTAAAGATTTTTAAAAAAAAGTTCCTTCCTATCTAAATCAGACAAACACACACCCATCTCTAGTGTTTATAGACGTCCACTAAATGTATAATAGGACATATTACCCCACCATGATTCGAACCATGGTATTCTTCACTAAGTTTGATGAGAACGTGAATATTCGGTTAAGTCACCGAAAGTTGAGCTTGCCCTTTACATATGTTATGCATACAAACATTACCCCTCTTCCCCGCCCTTTAAAAAAAAACAATGGTTTTGTGGTGCACCATTCCAATTTCATCAAAATAAATGATTGAGAGCCATATAAATAAACCATTCCTATTCCCAACCCGAGTATTACTTCCGCTCGCCCACCCAATCCATCCATAGAAGTTGCATTTGTTGGATTAACTATATTGGAAGTTGGCTAAAGGGAAAATTTATTTAAATGGCTTAAAGGGTCTACCCTACCACTACTAAATCCTGATTTTTGTAGGAAATCCATTTTCAACCACAAACATGATTGGAAGTAAATAAAATTTTGTATTTTATAAAAATGTGTTATTTGATTTATCTATATTAATAAAATGAATAGTTTGTCTGGGCGTCTGTCATAGGCATTGCGAGATATTTACCGCAAACATAGGTCTGAAATTTTAAAATTAGATGCACCTATGCACAAATGAAGAGATTTTTCTGTTTGTTTTGAAGCAAAAGAAAATCGTTGCCCAGGGTAACCACGCAATTCATTGCGTGGCTACCCCTGTAAAAGTTAAGTATTTCTGCTATTTATAAAGTTAATCTAAAAAGTTGTCAAAACCATCCTATAATACTTCCTTATAGATTACTGTATAATTTCTTTACGTTATTATTTAAACAGGCCAATAATACAAATAAAATTGTAAAAAACAAAAATACTGTCATTATGGCAACATAAATTTCCAGTTTTTAAATAACAAGATTCCTATATCAAGCTAAATTTAATATATGGCGTTTTTAAATAACATGGGAGAAGAAGGAGAAATGATTTTATATTATTACTAGCAGCCCAACCCGGCTTCGCACGGGCATAATAATATAATAAAAGAAAATACACAATGTTTTACAGTGAGT
>CABEEJ010001148.1:138611-177924 GCA_901482245.1 Timema douglasi | reverse complement strand
AGAAACTCACTGTAAAACATTGTGTATTTTCTTTTATTATATTATTATGCCCGTGCGAAGCCGGGTTGGGCTGCTAGTTAGATATATTATCACATATCCGTAGCCTTACTAGTTCTTCCCCAGAATACAAAATGTATTTACAGTTGAGCCCCCGTATCCGCTGATCCAGTATCCTTGGTTTCAGTTATCCGTGGTTTAACACTGGCAAATTTTGTTTGTTTTTAATTAAAGAAAAATATTGTTTGTAAGTCACAATGCCTACACCCTCATCCCACTTAATCTATTCAACGTGGGCATAGTGCTGTCATATCACCATCATCATTATCGTCATCATTATCCTAATAATGATCATCATGTGATCGTCGCAACAAGAAGAATGAAGATTTTTTTGTAGCACCACATCTTACTACCCTTTCGGGTTATATGTTTAAGTACTAATTTCACTAATAGATGAGAATTTGGGAAGGTTGAATTTAAAGGAAGTTAACCCACTTTTGCGTTGAGGGAGAGTGGAAAACCGTTTACGAACACATACACACACACCCAATTCACCCGACCGAGATTCGAACCTCTATCTTCCACTAATCGTCAGTCTGGCTCAACACTAAACTAGCGCGTTAGCCAACACGCCACCAATGTGGGTGAAGAATAGAGATTAATAAGTACACTGCATTGTATAGCACACGTTATTATGTACTCTATGTAATGTTGGTAATGTCGTACTGTGAGTAATTTATCAATTAAACTTTACCGTATTTATGTATGTGACATGAATATCACATTACATAATATTCCGGTACTATCCGCGGTTTTACGTAACCGCAGTAGATCTAGGAACGTACTACCGGTGCATATCGGTGCCCTACTGTACTTTCGTACTCTGACACTAAGAAAGAGATAAAAATTCTAGCCCCTGGCCAAACTATGAATACATTCTGCCCTACACAAAGTTAGGAAGTGTAGCGTTAGAAACCATCTGACGGCGTCATCAATAAAATGTGGGACTCCACTCAATCACTTTTATATATATATATATATACATACTGTAGTTGGAATTTTTCTAACATTATTTAAAGGGGAAGTGTAGGGAACGTGATAAAAGCTAAAGTGGTTTCGCAGTTTTCATAGCAAAACAAATAAAATATTTATCTAGTAGAAAAGTAGTCTAATTTTCTTCACATGGTGATATCAACAGTTGTTAACTATTATGCCATGAGCATTGTGGCACTATAAGACCAACTTTTTAAATGAAGAGAGAAAGTTTTCATTAAATTTTAGGATACTCTTCACAGATATTCAAGGACTGTTGAGGTTATCCTGTGAAGAAAATCCAAACATCATTCAATCGAAGAATTATTTTTATTTATTTTTGCCAATAAAATGTTTTTATATAAAAACCGCAAAAATATCTACCTTTCCTCACGTCCCCTACACTCCTACCTAAGTTGTTGAATATCAAGGCTTGCAAGCAATGGAATGCAGTTGTTAAATAGGTGCGCAGTATAGCTAACAATCGTGCTTGGTATGATAGAATGATTGGCATACCTCCGTCAGATCACTGACTCTTACAAACGAGCCCTTTCACTGACATAGTAGCAGGAAACACATGATGACAACTATTCCAATATGTGGCACCATTGCTAAGGCTTCAAAATCCTACCCAATATTTTAATTGATGTTTGTAATACATGACATAGATAATTAATTAATTTTAATCACTAAATGAAACGTAGTTGGAAGTTAATTATCTTTCTAGCTGTTAATATTTTTCAATGGCTAGGACTCGTGTTTGATTAATACAGAGTAATTAATTTAAATAAAATTTATATTTTGATGTGAAATTTTTCTAAAAAAAAAAATATAATAAAAATGGTTGAAAACATCTTTCCCTGAATCATTCTTGTTTTACAATGTTAGTGAGGTCGGGATTCGGATTCGAATCTCGACCAGGTGTACTGAGGAGCGTTTTTTTCCTCTAGAAATTTTCCTATCATGGTTCACGCTGATTTGGGTACATTTATTCTAAATTATTCCTTCATCATCCCTACCCCATTAGCGTGAATAGGTGTGTAGAAAGATTCGATGGTGAAAAAAGTAAACACATCTAATAAACTAGTACACCAAGTGTTTTTTTGAGCAACACTTGTTTTGGGTGAGAGTGGAAAATCATTTAGGAAAAGAACTTGATAGATCTGGCAGAGATTCGGTTCCCACCTGGAACACTCTCATTCGCACAAGGTGGCGGATTTTGGAAGAACCGCAAAAAATTACATATGACCACCTGGAAGACATTTTTTGCTTTAAGGTGGGGCAAAATAAAGCGCGAATAATTTTACAGTTTTTGAGCATTACTTTTTTTGGCCAAATTAAATTAAATATTTCTCCAGTAGCAACATAGAGCTTAGTTTTCTGCACATGCTAATATCAACAGATCTTGAATATCTGTCAAGGGTGTCTTGGAATTTTGTCAAAACTTTTTAAATAAAGAGAAAATGTTTTAACAAAATTTCAGGACACCCTTGACGGATATTTAAGATAAGTTGATATTAGCATGTGCAGAAAACTAATCTCTATGTTTATACTAGGGAAATATTTGATTTATTTTAGCCATAAAATGTAATGCTAAAAAACTGTAACATTACTCGCGCTCCCTTCTGCCGCACCTTAAGAAGTTAAATAAAGTAGGAAAATATACCTTCTCAAAGGAATATTCGTAAGAAAATCTAGTTGTATAATACAGTTATACGTGAATAAATTGCATACTCTTTGTGGAGTAAATAAAAAATATTATTGTTAGCACCACGTCTTACTACCCGTTCGGGTTATATGCACTTACGCTAATGTATAATGGTAGGGTGATTTTAAGATGGAATGGAGGACCTACAGTTTAACGTGGGATCCGAACCATGATGGAGGCCTGGCATTCCACACATTCAAAAGTTGTGATTAATACACGTCTTGTCAGAGGTGAAGGAAGGGTTTGGCAATCAGACAAATCTGTGCCGAGACTGAGGATAGCAAAAAAACAAAAGCCAGAAATTATTTTCTGGCAAGAGTCATAATCGATATTATAATGATCAATGTGTTCCAAATGATGGCCAAGCGGGCCAAATGCGGCCCCCACGATCACTGAATATGTGGCCCTCACAGTATCCTGGAGGCAAATGAAAGCGAAAGTTTTGGTGACTGACATGAAATAGCTAATGATTCAAATAAAATTATTCCTCAGAAATTCTTTTTTTTTTTTGTGTTTTAAGTGTAAATATGTTTTTTTAATGAGTGCAAGGTAATAAATACTGAGGGATTAAGAGCCTAAGGTGGAAAAAGAGAGGGGCAGCCAGTCAATATTTTCACCGGGTGGTGACAAATTTAGCTGGTTCTGACTCCAAGGTACTGGAAAACCAGGTACAATGAGATTGATTCCTTCGTAAAAGGTTTACTGTATAATTCAGCACACCCTTTTCAGTGGTCGAATGGTATAGGTTTTAACTCCCGTATTAGACTATATTGTCGAGACTAGGAGATCGAGGTTCGAATCCCAGTCGGGTGTACTGAAGAGTGATTTTCCTTAAACACTTCTCCAATCTCAATCAACGCAAATGTGGGGACAATTCCTATGAACTCATTTCATAATCCCTAACCCAAAAGTGCAATTAGTAAATATGTTTATAGCAAAAATGGTTAGTAAAGCACAGTGGTAATAAAAAGTACATTCTGCTCTTAAAAACACAGTTTTTTCCCTAACTCAAATTGAACTGAAATACGAACATTTTATCAAGTTTTTATGTACTAGGCCTGTCACGTATTCTTCGTGTGTAAGAAAATATATGTTGCAACACGAAAACAAACTGACATTTTGTTTGAAAGTTACTCTTTCAACTGTTCAAGGATGAATCTAGTTCAAGGAATGCTTCACGCGGAGTTGTAATGAGCCGTTATTATTACAGGCAAAAACGTAAATAAACTCGTTTGCTGTGATATCTCTACACGCGGACAAATAATGGCTCGTGAGAAACATTATATCTCCCTCCTATTACAGAATATTCCACTTTTAGCTCAAATTTATAATAAATAAAGTTTGCAATAAGCTAGGTTGAATCATATATCTACTTATTTTGAGATAATAAAGTGGGAAAGAAAAATACAGTACTAGTAAAATGTCACCTGTATACAGGATAGATCAAAAGATGTACCCCTTAGGGTGCATTTGGCATCATTTTAAACAGATGACCCACTTCAGTTGCCGAATGGTCTAAGGTGTCACTCTCATGCTAGACTGGCCCACTGATAATGTGAGTGGGGTTCGAATCCTGGTCGGGTATACTGAGGGTGTTTTTTCCCAAAATGGTTTCCCAATCTCCTTCACTCAAATGCGAGTTGATTACATCTAAAATGATTCTTTTCTCATTCCTACCCCATTATAGTAACTAGTATATATATTATAGCCTCAAAAGATAGTAAGATGCTGGAGCAAAAAACATAAATTGTGTTCACCCTATCTTGTGCGAGTTATTTTTGAGGTCGAATGATGCCTAATCACTAAGTGCGTGTGTACCACGTCTTACTACTCGTCTGGAATATTCGAATACCTACTCTAATGGGGTAGTGATGAGGAAGAGGGAATTTATATAAAATGTATACGTATTTGTTTGGATAAATAGTGGGAAATGTACCTTTTTTTTTAAATACCCTCATTACACCCAGTTGGGATTCAAACCCGGATTTCTCCGTCATCAGCAATTCAGAATAAAATATTGCGATAGTGACGCCTTAGATGCCATAAACAGTAGAATCATGTGTATGCCTATCACAGTGGTTCTCAAAGGGTGTGCCGTCAAATTCGCTAGGTGCCCGTTAAAGTATCGGCGGTATGTTATTGTAGATAAAAGAAATAATTAAAGCTATTAGTTGCATTTAATTTTTTTAATAAAAAGGAGAAAAATGTTGGAAAGCGTTATTTATTTTTTCAGATAGTGTTATGTCCTAAAATCGGAAGTTTGATAATTAATGAAAATCTAGTCGTTTCTAACACAAAAGTTCAATTCGTGGTCAAATATTGGACACACATGAATTTCCTGTGCTACCAACTGGCACGTTCAGTGTGCCACGAGGACACAACAGATATATAGTGTGCCGTGAACAAACAAAATTTAAAAAAAAAATTATAGCCACTTGTCTATTAGCTACACATCAAAAGATAAGGCTTGTCGAATGAGCATTTGAGTAATTTGAAGCATCACTTGATTTTTTTTAACTTCAAACAAACAGTGTAGCCGATCGATTTAAGCCGTTAAAACACTAGTTGCGCTTAGTCTTTGTTGACGAGAAAGTCAGGGTTCAAAATACAGATCAGGGTGTACGAATGGGGAGGCTTTTCAAATTATTATTTATAATTAAGTATTCTTGGCCTTTCTCTAGGTTAATGTAGGTGCATTTTCTATAATCTATCCATATCCTTCAGATTAAATCGTTATTAGCTCTAGTGTTAAAAAAAACGTAAAACCAAACACAGCTTGATGTTGTTTGCATAACCACACACTACTTATATGACCCATAATGATACTGTGCTGCAGGCGGTTATCAGCCATACAGTCTCATTACACTGCCAGTGTTTCTTAAAACAGCAGCGATAGAGCGTATGATTGCACGCAATAGAATAATTACTCTCTAACACTTTATATGGTGAAGCGAGACGTGGCTAAAACCTCTACAAGTGCTCATTTATACTGCCGTACAGTATTTATACAGGCTGAACCATCATGGCACGACCTCTTACAGTTTACTTTTCTAGTACTTTTATAAGCACATTCCAAAATTACAGATGGATATATAGATAGATAGATAGATAGATAGATAGATAGATAGATAGATAGATAGATAAATATTACATACCCCCATCTGGGCCACTTTACACTAATAGGCTAGAGACTAGGAAGAAAGAATTTAGAGTAAGTGTACCATCATTTATGTTGAGTAGAATGGGAAAACATTTAGTAAAACACCTGGCCGGTATTCGAATTTTGGGCCCCCTTCATCAGCCAACTACTACACCCACGCTGTTGGGCAAGTGGTCTAAATGTCCAGCTACCCGCTTCGGTGGGCGCATGGTCTAACGCACTAATCTCGGGTGGGATTAGACTACTGAAAACGGGGTGATCGGGGTGTGATCCCGATCAGGTGCCCTAAGGGTGTATTTTCCTAAATAGTTTTCCTCTCCTCCATGCAAATGCGGGTGAACTTAATCTAAATTAAGACTTCCTAATCCCTAATCCGTTAGTGAAATGAGTGCATAGGCGTATAACCTGAACAAGTAGTAAGACGTGGTGCTCAAAAAAAAGTACAGCTCACTTATTCTGGTTGACCAATACATGGAGTTAAGGGTTTGAATCCCAGCTGGTTGTACGGAAGGTGGTTTTTTCATTCACATTCGTGCTTATGCTACTATATTTTCTTTAAATATTTTGACCCTCCAAGTGCACAATGCCAGGAGAGGCTAAAGAATGTAGAAAAAAAAGTAAATGAAAGGTATTACATTATTTTTTATATTACCCGCCTCGGTGGCGTAGTTAACTAACGCGCTAGTCGTGTTGAGCTCGACTGCTGAGGACGGGGAGATCGAGGTTCGAATCTTGGTCGGGTGAACTGGGGGTGGTTTTTCCTAAATGGTTTTCCACTCCCTCTCACGCAAATGCGGGTTGGTTTCCTCTAATTCAACCTTCCTAATTCCTAATCCATTAGCGTGATTAGTACTTAAAGCGTATAACCCAAACGGGTAGTAAGACGCCGTGTTAAATAATATTTTTTTCTTTATTAGCACAACGTCTTACAAACCGTTCGGTTTGTACACATATATACTAATTACGCTAATGTATCGGGAAGAAGGAAGTTTTAATTTAGAGGATTTGTTCTATTCGTGTTGGTACAAGACTTACAAACTAACGTAAAACTAAATAAGGACAGGACACACTACGCACTCATTACAAGTGCAAAGGATTTTTATGCGTGCATATGACAGACACACTTATCGTTGGTCGCGTAAAATAAATGTTAGGCTCACCTCATATGCAAACAGTCCATACATCTATTAATTTTTGAGTAAATGTTTTTACACGATATTTTTGTCTGTATTTGTTAGTGTACTGTATTATAATGGCTAGAGCTGTACACATTTACGCCATATTATTTTTCGTATGACTATTGTCGGCTAAACAGGAAAGTTTCATAGAGTGTGGAAATATATTTAGAATACTCATCAGTGGCAACACATCTCTATATTTGTTTTATGAATGTCAAAATCAACCAGTGCAGGACATAATGGTTAGGAGTATGAATACATTTAATTTTATAGTACATTTTCAAGCTATCAAATAAGTTTTTTTTGGTAGAGTCAGCTGTAGACCTACATCGGAGCATCTTTACTATACAATTTGGCATTAGACCTAATCTGACAATTTGAAAAAATATTAAATCTACTTTCACGTATTCATTTGCAGCTGTCACTCTAAATAGATAATAACAATACCTATAAAATAATGCTAATAATAAAGTCTTATCAATCTTAGCCGCAATTTTTTTATGTATATAATTTCTAAAAGTTCCTTCTTTTCAGTTAGTTTCCAGTCTATATCCCCGTTCGTCCTGTGCGTGTCAGACATTTCACACTGCGAGCACGCCCAGGTATGCAGGTCAGTATAACACTGTCACGCACGCATCTTGTCGCGAGGAGCCATACCCACTAGCACGTGCGTGGTGTAAATACTCTCCATATGACTTTCTACGGAGGAAAATATGTCACCAGAGAGAGGATCCAAATTTATAAATGAGGAATTTAATAGCAATGCGATGGCATAAAGATTTGCAACACCTAATAAAATGTTGAAAATTTTAAACAAATGTTGAAATTTAATACGAAGTGTTGACCCTTGGACCCAATATTGATCTTTTTTAATCGGTCCAAACATTCAAATGAGGACATTAATTCTTTAAAAACTAAATTATAAAATTTAAAACCGGGACTAAAAAAGTATAAGTATAGTGCAATTTATGCTTGGGTTTCTAGTGTAAATTATTTCGTTTCATATATATTACGAGTTTTGAGTAAATATATCCATTTTCAAACAATAGAGCGAGAAAGTCATTGCGGACTTCCGTACAAGTTTTTTTCGTACGAAATGTGCGCCGCACATGTTGTTCCAATTGTGATTTTACGGAACATACAATTTTTTTGTTGCAAGCTTTACACATTAGAACTTTACCGTCGGTTTTGAAGGAGTCGTTGATCCCAGCCCATTATTTAATTTATTAGTCCGCAAGACTCGGATGGTGTCATGGCGAAAAAATGTAAAATCTGATGGTAGCTTAGTGTTAGACTTTCACTTTCAACGGGTCATTTGAAACTAAAATCACTTGGAGATATTAAAAGATAAGAATGTAAGTCGTTGAACTATTGTGTTGGAGGGTAGGGAGGTTGCAGATTGAAATTCCTTATCTGTTTGCAAAATTATTTTAAAAAAATGCATCAAAACGTTCATTGTGAAGAGAGAAGGCATGTATTTAGTGGAAAAACACTTGACTACCCGAGTTGGATTTTACACTTTTCAATAGCTCATTGAAAAATTCCTTTCAGATGATTTATACAAACCAAACCAAATCAAACCATGTTTAAATTTTCAACAAATTTGCAATTAGTATAAAGATATATTAAAACAACACAAAGTAGGTAGCTGTATGTAAAATCACTTGAAATAATATAAACATGTCAGAAAAGTAAAAATATATAAAATGATAATCAAATAAAATTTGAATATAATTTTATATATGGCTTGAGAACCGCTGCTATAGATAATTGAGATGCATACTTAGCGCGTCCTCTTACTAAGCTAATTGTTTAATTCCCGTTGATAGAGTAATATCGTATTTTAATTAATTTATATAAGACTCGACGCCTGTCCTAGGACTAGGCTAGTTTGTGAGTTGCGTGCTTATATAGTCACTTTCTAATGTAGATATTGAGAAAGGGCACAATAAATAATTATTCAACTATAATTTAAAATAAGTTTCTAAGTTATATGCTAAAATAGCCAATTTTCAGCATGTTTAAAAAGTGCACGAATAACATTCCAATTGATTTTAAAAATCTAGAGAATCATTATATTATACAATTAGTAACAAATTTATTTTTGAAACAACATAGCAATAAGCAATAGGCATATGATATATTTTCATTAAACGCAGATTTAAAACTATTTCAATTTACTAAAAAAATAAAGCATTTTCTAAATAGTCTGTATTAGAAATAGGAACAAAGCTTATTCAATATAGCCCGTTTATTTAAGGTGCAGCAGAAGGGAGCGCGAGTATTTGTACTTACAGAATTACATGTTTTTGGCCAAAATAAATCAAATATCTCTCCATTAGCAACATAGAGTTTAGTTTTTTGCACATGATAATATCAACAGATTTTGAATATCTGTCAAAGGTGTTCTGGAATTTTGTCAAAACTTTTTAAATAAAGAAAAATAGTTTTGACAAAATTCCAGAACACCTTTGACAGATATTCAAGATCTTTTGATATTAGCATGTGCAGAAAACTAAGCTCTATGTTGTTACTGGAGAGATATTTGATTTATTTTGGGGTAAAAGTATCAAATCTATAAAAACAGTGCAAATACTTGTGCTCCCTTCGGCTGCACTTTAAACACTTCGCGAACCCAAAACTTCAGGTAGAGGCGGCCGACTTGTCTCTGCTTTGTTTGTATTTCAGAATACAGAAAACTAGCCGACCAAAAGAGTGACACACCCCAGGGTGGGGAAATTAATAGAATGTTGGAGATATTTCCTCTCCTCAAGCAGGTATTCTGTTCGAGAAGGAAGAAACCCAAAATAAAATTTGGTCTTCTATTCTGCCTCACCTTAAGAAATATATTTTATTTTATTTATTTAGCACCGTGCCTTATCCGTTCGGATAATATGCTTAAGTACTAATTACGCTAATTGATTAGGAAATGGAAAGGTTGAATTTAGAGGAAGTTATCCCGTATTTGTGTGGAGGTAGGGAGAAAAACCATTTAGGAAAAACCACCCCAAGTTCACCTGATCGAGTTTCGAACTTCGATCTCCCCGTCCTCCGCAGTCAGCTCAACACGAAACTAGCGTGTTAGCTAACTACGCCACCGAGGCGGGTTAGAAAACATCTATCGGTTTCCCAAGATTACCGTAGCCCTCATCGGTGGGGGCACATAGATTATACGTCGGGATCATCTATACACCGATTTTCGTGGAAATAGGCTTATGAAAGAATATCATTTTCTACCAAAATACCCCATTATAAATATATTGAGGTTATGGTTGGGAAAAGGTAATTTCAGAAGTACACTCTGCAAACAAACAAAATATCAGTGTATAGTCTGGTTTCCCGATTACGAAGAAGAGGGTTTGAGAGGTTGTTTTTTTTATCGTTGCATATTAACTGTTAAAGAGTAGGAATTAACTACTTTATCTTTATGCTTACTAATGTTTAACAACATGGTTTTTAACGGCATTTTCTAAGGAGTAGGGATTGGTAGGTGTAGCTTTGAATAAATGCACCCACATTGATTAGCACAGGGAGGGAATGGGGTAAAATATCACAGTGATTCAATGATTAATCACTTTATTTAAATCGCTCATTAGAAAATCCCCTTAATTAGAAGGCTATACTAAAACCAACATTAAAATACCCCAAGCTATGAATTTTTTAGAAATAAAGTTTAAACAAATTCCATCAAACCGTTTCAGCTATAGCCCCAGGGACAGACAGACACAGAGCCATGGGGTAGACAGACAGACATAATTGTAAGACCAACTTTATTTTTAGTGAGGGGGCACATTAAACTCCAAAATCCAAGTTGAAATAAACGTTCACGATTACAATATTTTTTCTATATGAGAAAGTAAAAGAGCTATTATTATGTAACGTAGTGTGTAACATATTTAAATGGCGTACCAGTATATCTCGTAGGTGTGTTCCTAAGCTGTCGATGCAAAACGGACCGTGCATGTTGCTCAGTATAGCGCTTAAGGGAAGTCATTAAGGTCTCTTGTCAAGCACGTGTCGTAAAGTGTCCACATGGTCGTTATGGCTTATGATTAACATATCTAGAAGAAAAAAAATTCCCCTCAAGTGGGGAATATTACCGACGATTTGGTCAGCGATATAACCGGTTATATTACCCTTATAATGGTAACTTATCCGACTATCTGTGTTTTCCCGTAACGATAGCTCTTCCAGGGCCCGGAGGAAGAAAGACTCGAGGTATTTATTGTCACAATTTGTTTACAGTTTTATTCATCTTGAGCCGGCCCACTCGACAGAGCTGAGTAAAGAGTTCCCCGTTGGTCTGACTGTTGCTCAACGGGATACTTGGGTTTGATTCTAGACATTGTCTAGACGAATCAAATTTGTTTAATCATGGTGCCTACGCAACTGAGGGTTGCATTAAGCGAATACGCACAAAGCTGAATATTTTGAAAGGGGGCAAATAATTGTGTCCAAGATTTCCGAGAATTATTGTAATCCTACTATTTCCACTACACTGAGTACCACCTTATATGGAGCCGCGACTTTTTTTTTATTACCACGTCTTACTACCCGTTTGGGCTTAAGCTTATGTACTATTTACGTTAATGGTGTTAGGCACTAGGCAATCTATATTTATAGGAAGTGTGACAGCATTTGTGTGGAGGGAGACTGTAAAACTATTTTGGAAAACCATCCTCAGTACACCTGACCAGTCTACTGCGAGAGTAGCACGTTAGATCATGTAGCCAACAAAGCGAGTAACTGCGACATTAAAACGGCTATCAAAAACATATGTATAGTACATCCATTATACATGCGTGAGATAGTACGAAATTAAACATGTTTACAAAGTTTACAGTTTAAATGTGAGTAGTCATTGTTTTAAAAACGATTTAACTATAATATTCCAATTACAAAAACACAAGTTCCTTTAGAATTGTATTTCCCTCTACCAGTTACGGATTAAGCTAGTGCGGGGCTTGTAGCATAATATCATAAAGGGGCCCCAAACTAATTAACATGCACATGAATATTAAAATATGTCATTTACTTAAACAGATAATTCAATATATTAATTTGCTATTCAGCCAGTCAAACGTCTGATTATTATTCAGAGGCAGTTCTAGTTTGGCATGGTTTTGACAAAAATAATAAGTACTGCGCCTGCGTGTAATGAATCAAGTAGTGAAAAAAGAATTTTGCCTATATCAGATTCAAATTTATTATCTGATAAAAATATCGCACTATTGTAAGAGAATCATTCATGAAAAATTAAGTAGTCAGTATAAAAATATTCCCCCTCCCTTCCCCCAGTTTATAGCCTCTAGAACCACCACTCTTACTATTTACATGTAAATATAAATCCCAAATGTCAAAAGTAACAAAACTACAATTTAAAAGTTAACGTTTCTAAATTTAGCATGAGCAAATTTGTTGATGATACTGGAAATGTTTATTTCACGCAGAAGTTCATGTTTAATTCTCATTAGAGTGATATTGTTCTATCTGTTTTTATACATGGTGCTCTTCAGTTAATTTGTCATCCTTTTCAGTTTTGAAAATGAACATTCTCCTCTACATTTGGTAGCCATGAGTGACAGATAGATGCACAAAGCATTTTATACGTTTGGACTCCAAAGAGTTGACAGTTATCAAACGAACCCAAAATATGGTAATACCATTCTTTTGACAGGTAAACCACAGCGTTGTCAGAGTGTCAGAATATGCTGGGATGCCATTTCACCAGACAGCTTACAAGCATCAATTTTTTTATTTGTTTTCAAATTCTCAATTTATGTATTATATTTTGTCTTGGGGGGGCCCCTCAAAAACGCGGGGCCCGTAGCATTTTCTATTTTTGCTACTGTGTTAATCCGACAGGCTCTTATCAAAGAACATTGGTAAAATATGTGTTTGAACAGTAGATCATTATAGATGTAGTTCATGTTATGATCAACTACAGAAGAAGAAAAATGATATATGTCTAAGAAAGCGATTTTTCTTAGCTTTGTTGGTGTGTTAGGTATTTTAATTTTGTATCTATGTATTTAGCACCGTGTCTTACTACCATTTCGGGCTATACGTTTAAGTACTAACTACGCTAATGGATTAGAAATTGGTAAGTTTGGATTTAGAGGAAGTGAGCCCGCATTTACATGTAGGGAGAGTGGAAAACCATCTAGGGAAAACCACCCCCAGTTCACCCGAGCTAGATTCAAACCTTGGTCTCCCCATCCTCGGCAGTCTAGCTAAACACGACTAGCGCATTAGCTAACTACGCCACCAAGGCAGGTAGATATTTTAAAATTAAACCGTAGTTCTATTTTTTTAATTCAGCCCCCTGCGTGCGGTAGATATCGTGCAATTCTCATGACAGACATACAAACTCTTCATTTTATTAATGTACCCTATATATTTGTGCAATATTTATGTACTCAGGGGGGTTAAGAAGTAAAGATCATTATTCTGGGATAGTATCGGTCATTCTTAGAAGAAGAAAAAAAGAAAATGAACTTGTGTCCTACTCCGAACTGTTTACGATTTTGAACTTGGTGCGCAATATTGTCCTTCCTCCCTTTCCCGAAAGGTTACTCTCCCCATCCACTAAAACAGGTTTAGTAGAAATGTAAATTATAGTAAACGTATTAGAGCCAACAAGCGAACACGTACGTGCGTGCCAGACCGGCATGTCTGGTATGCGGGTCATGGGTAACACACCCACACACTTCACGCGCGGCGTGGCACCTAGTCGGCCCGCAGGGGGGGGGGGAGGGGGGGAACATACTGTATAATAATACAGCTGACCGCAGGTGAAAGAAAGTTGCTGCATACTTAGAGGTGCGTGATTGTGTGGGCCTTTAACTTAGGTCCCCATCCATAGCTGCTGCCTTGTATTCCTAGGAAGAGCCATCTTTGACAGCTATAAGTTTTACTATTCATACTGTACTTTCATCTATTCATACGTCAGGGCATATAATCCTCAGCTATTGCTTTAGATTCTTTTCTTTCCACACGTATAACTACCCGTCAGGGCTATACGCATATGCAACAATTAGGCTTATGTGTTAGGGATGAGGAAGGCTTAATTTAGGGGAAATGTACCCAACTTTTGTTTTTAGGGAGAGTGAAAACTCTTTTAAGAAAAACAACCCCCGGTACACATGACCGGTATCCGAACCCCAATCTCCTCGTCATTTACAGTCCAGTCAATTGTGATAGTGACGTCACAGACCATTTGGCCCCCGAAGCGGGTCGCTTTGAATAGATAGTATCAATAACTTTAAAGTAGAATCAATAAAATAGTTAAATGCTATCAATTTAATCCTAATAAATGTTATATTTTATTAAAACCCTTCATTTGGAAATTGGATTGTAGACGTTGCTTATTTTCTGAATCAAAATAACAATTGTATTTTGGGGTATCTAACGTGTGCTTTATAAACAGCTGATTATATCAACACACTACTCAAAAACAAACTTAATTCTTGAACAGAATCAACAGCCAATCACCCAGCTGTCGATCACTGTAAAAGGGTAATCACCAATTTTACGAATAATCAAGCTTTTTTTTTATTCATGCCAAAAATCGTAGATATACGCGATACCGAATGAGATAAGGTGATAAACAAACTTTTTTAAACGTATTTTTAATAATTTAATACATGCTATAGTATTTTAAGCGGGGCTGGTGCAATGTGAATTTTTAATCTTGACTAGGAAGTCCAGGGTTCAGGCTCCAACCTAGTGCATTATTGGTGTTTTCTCTTATACCTTAATTATTTATCTTTCTCCAAACAAATCCTGGCGGATTAGCCTAATATTTACCTTTACTCTCATGTTATCTTAGTTATATCTCGGTAATATCCATCACATTGGCACTAAAACGTACTTCATGTAGTTGGACCACCTTTTTTTGACAGTTCAAAAAGTTATTATAGGGAAGTTGCCAGATAAGTAACTTATTCCGTAAGGTCAAAAATTACAATAGGGAAGGCACCAGATGAACAAGTTTTTCCGAAAGGTCAAACTTTTTCATATGGTTCAAAAATGTTCTACCAGAAGCGATCTACCAGAAGATTTTTTTTTTCTGAACCGTCAAAAAATGTACTATAGGGAAATCATCGGATAAAGAACTTTTTATGAAGGGCTAAAAAGGTACTTCTTGTGAATGTGAGGAATGCCAGGCCTCCACCGTGGTTCGGATTCCACGTTAAACTGTAGGTCCTCCATTTCATCTCACAATTTACACATTAGCGTAAGTGCGTATAACCCGAACGGGTAGTAAGACGTGGTGCTAATAATAATAATAATAATAATAATAATAATATTGTTAATCCAAATTAATTGGAACCGAAGCATGTCCGGATTAGCGAAAACTCGAATAAGCGGGAGAGTACAGGGGATACAGTATTTTTCTCGAATTTTAAATCACAGTTGAATGCGTTTAATTAAATGTTCATTTATTTAACTGATGTATTACACGTAACATTTACTGTAATTATATTTAGTTGCAGTAAAACACATTAGTTTGACTGCAACATGTAAATATAAAGTATTTATTATCAGATATCACTGTTTCTTACATTCTCTTTTAACTTTGAACGTTGAACTTGTTACTCAAAATATTTCATTCTACTTAATTTGATTCACATTTTTTCCGAAAAGTGTGTCCGGACTCTCTGGAATTTCAGACTGCCGGGATTCGGTATAACTATACCCTGATTTTGGTTGGAAGGACAGTAGAGAAAATTCAATCATATTTCTTAGCGGCCAACAGTGATAACTTATAACTTTATTATTTATGTTATTTTATAAGTATTGATGATATCTATCAAAAGTGACAACTTCAGATAACATGATTTGATGCTTGACTATTTAAAATTGTTTTAGTAACTTTAGTAACTAACTTTTACTGTTCTTCCTACCAAAATCATACTATAGCTTTTACTGTAATCCATAAGGTGGGGAGTGCCAGGACTCCACTGTGGTTCGGATTCCACGTTAAACTGTAGGTCCTTCATTTCATCTCACAATCACCCTACCATTACACATGAGCGTAAGTGCGTATAACTCGAACGAGTAGTAAGACGTGGTAATAATAATAATAATGTAATCCTCAAGGTGCCTGTAGTTAGAGAATACCATTTGAAGAAATAACAAAGCACAATATTTTATTTTATGCTGACATTAATGAATTTATTCATGCCTACTTTCTAGATGTCATTTAAACACTGGTCGGTGTTAAAATATGGTTTAGTAGCTGTTCTAAAAATTACATAGGCCTATTATGAAATATGTTATATTTAGTAAGCTGTTTCAAATCTATTGATATAATAAAGTTTTCTTCTTCCTTCGAAATGTTTTGGAAGAAGTGAAGGCTTTGTGGGTGTCAAAAGTCGAAACAATAAAAATTTGAACTTCAACACAGAAGTTTCTAAGCTTCACATACCCTTATAAAATAACAATAATAATATGTTAGAAAAGGTATCGATTTTGGCCATAAAGTAATATGTCTGGATTTTCTAAAAACTCCCTATTGAAGATTGGGCTAAGCATACGTGATAGTACTTTGAACAAGTGGTTCACTTTCTAAGTCTGGCGTGGACAGCGCAATGCATGCCTGTAGGTTAAGAAAGTTTGTGTGTGTGTGTGTGTGTTGGTGTGATGGCAGCCAACTAACACATAATTGCCCCGTCCCACTTGAAAACATGACGAGAGGTGACACTGTCACATCGGCAGAAAGGTTCGCTTCTAATCAGGTCTATCCGCGGATATCCGGTCAAGTGAAGCCCCTGCACTTATCAGGTGCATTCCTTTGACAGGAAAACATACACGATCCGTCAGTGATCATAGTGTCTAATGCACAGGTTTCTGAACATAATTGATTCGCGAATCTTTTTCATAAGACAATATTACTAACAGCCCCGACCAGTATTATTATTATTATTATTATTATTAGTACCGCGTATTACTACCCGTTCGGGTTATACGCGCTTACGCTAATGTGTAATGGTAGGGTGATTGTGAGATGAAATGGAGGACCTACAGTTTAACGTGGAATCCGAACCACGGTGGAGGCCTGGTATTCCTCACATTCACAAGATGTCTTGTGACCAGTAATAGTTCAGTTGAATTTATTAACTCTATATTGTCAGTTATTGGGAAGTTTTAGATATGATGAGAGAAAAATAATGAATATATTTTTTGCATAAAATGTATAAATGCAATTCTATTTAACATTAATCGGTATTTTGTATTTTTACCAATTTTAAATATGTATATATAAATAAGAACCCCTTCAACTTACCTCATCCCTAAAATATTAGCGTAATTAGTTTGTATGCATGTATAATGAACCGGTAGAAATACGCATTGCGAAAACAATCTATTATTTTTCAAGCGTGCGTACAGCTAGATATTCGCAAATGTAAAATAATGAGACAGGAATGACGGAGGTAGAAGTGTGATAAGGTGTATCCATATAAACGAGGAGAATATTGGAAAACCATTGGTTGGCCTACACTCGACTAAGTTTCGAATCCCGACCTCCCCATCAACGGCAAACCAAATAATACCAGACATTTGGGCCAGTTTCATAGTCAGACTTAGTACGCCTCAAGTGCAGCGTTATACTAAATACAAGACAACACCTACCAAAACTTGAATGGAACGGGACAGTTTTATATGTGAAACTGGCCCATTCCATTCTGGTTTAGGTAGGTGTCGTCATGAACTTGGTGTAGCACCGCACTTGAGGCGTACTAAATTTGACTATGAAACTGGCCCTAAGGCTTTTATGGCTCATGTGCCCACAGATATGCGACGGTAAGCTGTTTCAGTTTAATAGCCCTTCTCACCCCCGGATAACACCTAAAATTAGTTAAATAATAATGAAAACACGACTTATAGTGGTGTGATTTTATGTGTTCTTTAGAAAACAGCGGAATTGAGACCCGATTTAAAATGTGTTAAACAATGAAACAAAATTAAAAATAAACACTTTGAAATATAAAAAATAAAACGAATCTGGTCCTAATTTAAATTTTTTTTCAAATGAAGAATGGGGTAAAATGCACTCAGATACGTTTTTTTAGTTTGTGACTAATATTGTATCTAATTTACTGGCTAAACGGCCTTGAGATGGACTCTTAAGCTAACATCTTCCCTTCATACTAATAGCATCTTCTACTATCCGACCAAAGAGAAAAATTTGTAATCCGACGAAACAAACTGTTTACCATGTTTAGGTATAATGCGTTTCCTTGGTCTCGATAGCAGAAGCTGCACACGAAACCGTAATCCGCGCATGGCTTTCGCACGCTTCACTGGCGTTTCTGTGGCGGCGAAGAAGCTTTTTTTTAAAAAAGCTATAGAAATGCACGACTTACAACAACTTTACAATGTAGGGTAATTTATTTTTACTGTCTTGGTATTATCCTGGAATTCTATAAGTAAAAAAAATCTAATACTAAAAAAACCTGAATAGTAAAACAAAGTAATATTTAGACTATTGTCCTTTCACTTATTTACAGTATTATATTAGGAATGAGGAAAGTAGGATTTTGTGGAGATATACTAAAATGTCTGCCTTGAAGAAAATTGGGGAAACCATTTAAGAAACAACTAAGTATTCTCAGCTGGGATACATATTCTACAACAGGAATTGGCAACCTTAGTAGAGCCTGGCCGACGTGTTTTATCTAAGGTCCTGGCCATCAGCCATCGTTTCTTCACTCTACTTTGGATTATTTTGGATATACATCTTATTTTAAGTTCTTCAAATTACTATTTTTCTCCCAAATAATTTTCTTTCTACTTTTCTAGAAAAAAATATAGAATGAATAAAAGTATGCCTATACATTTTCATACTAAACCATATTTATATTTCTTCATTACAGATTGTAACCGATCAAGGTTTTTTTGGTCAAAGTCAAATATTATTTGAAATAACTTTATATATTTGCGAGTTTAGGAGACTCAAATATTAACTTTTTATGACGATGTAGTTTTCTTACGCGATTAACTCAAGATTACCACGAGATCGACACAACCACTTGGTCGCGATCAACTAATGCCGACCCCTGATATACAAGATAGAAATCACATGTTACATATATCTTCTTTTTTTTTTTTTAGCACTGCGTCTTAGGCTCGGGCTATACGCTTATGTACTAATTAACGCTAACGGGCTAGAGATGAAGAAGGCTGAATTTAGAGGAAGTGTACCCACATTTTCATGGAGAGGGAGAGACAAAAACCATTAAGGAAAAGTCTCTCTTCAGTACACCCGACCGGATTCGATCCCCGATATCCCCGTAATCAGTAATAAAGTATTGTGAGAGTAGTGCCTTAAAGCCATGCGCCAACTGAGGCGTGTGTGTGTGTGTGTGTGTGTCCATTTACCCGGAAAATATGAGTTAATTGTATAATTAATGTACGTTTAAACTGATGCCTTGTAATCGAATCAGGGTCCCTTAGACTAGACCAGTTAGGGCCGGTCTTATGACTACCGGATAAATATTGCTATCAGGAGGTAGAGGTTAACAACCAGATAAAGGTTATCAACCACGTTAATATTTTATACGTATTATGAACTGAATTTATCTGCCGGATAGCTATCTGTATGATAAATATATTTTTATGCAAAACACGCAAGGTTGGTACTGTTTTTCTGGTGCACGCATGCGTATAAGCCATGCTGTTAGCGCTACAATCTAGCGAGTGGTGGTGCTCAGCATTTGTTAAATAAGGAGACTAAGCGAGTGTGTGGAAACATATGGTGTCACGTGGGCGCATAAGCTGTTGTCTTGCAAGTAATAATTTCGATGTTTGCTAAAATGTGGTCAATAGTTTGATACAACGTTTACAAACTTTCATTTATTGTACTCATATTTTAATAATCTGTTCTTATATAACTATAACTCTATATATAACTTGTCAGTTTTTATAAAAGTGTGAATTAAATGTTCTAACTTTATATATAGTTAAAGTCTAGGCATGTGCTTACTAAACACTTGAACCAAGTTTTTAAACCTAAAAATACATTCTGATAAGCGAAACCTCACCAAAAACAACGCGTCAATATGGCAACGACCATTTTAACTTTCAGATAAAAGTTATCAAGTACTTAAACCTCCCGATAAAAATGTGATGGATAAATACATTTTATCTGGCAGATAAATGCTATTCGGAAGTCATAAGACGCAATTTTAACTCATCTACCAGATAGAAATATGTAACTGCCGGATTAATATTTATCCAGGAGTCATAAGACCGGCTCATAGCCGTGGAGCTGGATAGAAGAATACCTCATATTGCGGTCACGTGTTATTTAATTGCCCATGGGCATGGTCATCGCTAGCTATTGTTCTCGGTTATGGGCGGCCTGACCTTTAGATACCACAGTAGGCCGGCATCACCACATTTTCTGACAGAGATTCTTGGAACAATTATTTTGTAGTCCTACGCCACGCTATTGTCATCCATCAAACTATGTACAGTAGAATGTTGGTAAGAAGTAGCTTTTATAAAATACAAACATAATTTTTGTAGTCAATATTGATAATATTTTATTATATTATTAGGAATATTTTATCGGTATTTATAATATATATATATACATTCATATATATATATATACATTCATATATATATATATATTCATATATATATATATATAAATATCAAAAGTGACAGCTACCAATCCCATTAACGGACATAAGAATACGTGAAAATATGGCTAGTAACTTTTTTTTGCATCAGGTTATACTTTTATGTACTAAATACGCTAATGGTTTTAGAGATGAGGAAGGTATTTGAAGGTGGTGTATCTCATTTGCGTGAAGAGAGAGTGGAAAACCGTTTTGATAAATCTCCTTACACCCGGCCGAGATTCCACCCCTCAATCTTCCCGTCATTAGCTGTCCAGTTCATTGCGAGAGTAGCGCCTTAGACCACGCGGCCACCAAAGTGGGTTGTAACTTTTCCTATGAAGAGTTGACTGTATAACCTGCTTCGGTGGTCGAGTGGTCTAAGGCCCATGATTCACTAACCCGGGGTGTGTTGCGGCCCACAGCCTATAGAAACATGTTTTCTTAAATACGGTCACTGGCCAATTAATTGAAATTTGCTTTAATTACAATTTTCTATATTATACTTGGCAGTATTATAGCCCTACTGAGTCGCAGGTGGCAGTGGTATCTGAAAGATCACGATATTTAACTGACGATTTCACACGTCCATCACAGACTCAGTCTTACGATATGAGTGAAGAATGACCCTGATCACGGGACAAATCTTGGGTAGCTCAGTGGTAAATAAATTACGCGCTAAACTAAAGGTCCCGGGTTCTATTTCCATGTCCATATGCCATTTTTCAAATAATTTAAATTAAATTAATTAGATTAATTAAATTGTGATCTCCTCCATATGGACATTCCCGTAATTACATTGATTTGCAACATGTGTGATGATATTCATTATGGATAGTTAAATGATTGATGGTAACATTTCTTGTTCAAAAATCAAACTTGTGATTTTCTAAATGTGTTATTTAAGATATTGTAAAATATATAAAACACTTTAATTGAAATAAAACATTCTTTCACACAAAACCAACATTATTCTTAATATTACTTAGCTTTTAGATGTTTTGGACTGCCAACATTTTACGGTAACAAAAATAATGTATAGCCTACACATTTAAATATGACTTATACTCCATCTACAGTAGGAGTGTAGGTGAGTGACAGCTATACTCATTTACCAGATCTACTCTCATCATGTATCTCTTCGCCAGCCCATACGATCCTCATGACCATACATTGATTTGTTTCCACTTTCGTCAGTCAAAACTTTCACAACAAACAATAAATTGCTTTTTAATTATGTTTTTCATCTAGCCGTTTTTACATCTCCTGTTAACTGTCAGTTAATACCACTCCTATTATGAATAGACTTTAGTTTTCATGTAATTTGAAAGCAATTATATAATATCTTTATACGGTTTATTATTGCAATTTTCTATTTCGCCGAACTCAACTCTTTAGGTAGAATACAAGTTCTCATTTTGCTTTCATCCTTTAACAATAATATTTATTAACTTTCACCGAAAGTACTTATATCACTTAAACATAAATCCAACCGACAGCTCTCAAAATAAAAGGAACAAACTATAGACCTTCAAACCAAGGTCATCAGGAAAGACATTCCGAAGCATTCATAAAGAAAAAAAACTAAAACTAAAAACAAATCTGACCTTTGCTTTTATTTTCATTATTACGCTCGAATGCTTATTCTGGGCATCGGCGACTTAAAGGAACTGTTTGAAGGGGAATTTGGAAAGAACTGCAACATCATTCATATAGGGAGAGGTTGAAATATCAAATTGTTTATAAACCTGCCGAGTAACCAGGATTAGTCAGAAGTGCTAACAGCCTGTATAATTATTCAAGTCTCGTCCATATGCTTAAGGGAAATAGTTCAAACTGAAAGGAACTAAACCGCATGGGTGGGCACGTGGGCCCACCCTTCTGGTCTGGTTTTCCGATGACGGGAAGGTTTGGGGTCGAATCTCAGCTGGGTGTTCTTTCCTAAATGGGTTCCCCCTCTCCCTAAACACAAATGTGGGTATATCTCCTATAAATAATATATCTCATCGTCATTAGTGTATGTTATAGCCCAGATGGATAGTCAGACGAGGTGTAAACTCCCCCTCCCCCACAAAAACATATTGCCAAGTATATTAAAATCGAAACCTTGAGGAATTTGGCCACCCATTCATCGCAACTCTTCTATTCAAAAGGTTCCGGTTTGACTCAAGGTGATATAAATGGTATCTACCTTATGTCCTCAAACACGGATGGAACATTAATTTGTGAACATATTTGTTGGATATATTGGCTTACGCTTACATTGGGCTGCACCATTTGCATACTAAGGAAAGTTAAACTATTCAACTTACAAACCGATTAAATAAGAATATAAAATAAAATTGACATAAGAAATATATATATTTTAAATCGCCACGTCCTACTACCTATCCGGGTTATACGCATATGTAATAGTTACGCTAATGTGTTAGGGATAAGGAAGGTTTAATTTTTAAAGGAAATGTGTCTGAATTTGCGTGGAGGGAGAGTGGAAAACTATTTAGTTAACCCACGTTTAGTACACCCAACAAAATGGCGTCTTATTGAAGTTATGCTTACCATACGTGTTAGTTGTTTCCTAAAGAATAATAAATGAATTTGTCAACCTAATGAAGATCAAATATTTATCACCTCACTTTCTTGAAGGTGTTAAGTGTTCATGTAAACAAAGGTGCGATGTCTTATATAAACTAAAATACTACTACTCTACAGCACGTTTCCCTTAGCTTGTGCAGTCATGGATGAATCAAAAGTGGGATGTGTATCTCGTGCGGCAATAGCGACCGTTCTCGTGTCTAATACGTTAGCATCGTCGTCCACAAATATAGGAGACCATGGTTCGAATCTAGTCATCGCTGATAAAGATGGGCTCACATTACACTATAATTTTTGTAGTAGGATTTTGGTGATAGCCTATTAGAAAATACAAACATTTTTCAGTCATTATTACTATAATAATATTTTACTATTTATACTGTAGGTATTGATAATATTTATAAAAGGTGACAGTAAAATATATTTCAGTAGTATCAATAATTTATTTAACTGTCAGAACTACCAGAATAGTACTGAAACTTATATATGGATTATATCCTAACGTGACTTACAAACTAACAATATAGGTTTACTCCCACCACTGATCACGTGGGTTAAGGCATCAATATAGTATTGTCTGGTCTGCCTGTGACAGAGAGGTCGGGGCTTGAATCCCGAGTGAGTGTATAGAAGTGTTTTCTTTTTTTCTTGACGGGTTTCTCACTCTCCTTCAACACAGATTCAAGAACATTATCTTTAAATCGCATTGTCTTCATTCCTAGCCAAACTCTCGTAATTAATATCCATACTTATAACCCTAACGGTATGTTAATTGAGACGCTGAGAAGATAAAAACAATCGGGGAAATGTTTATTTTCCAGTAGCAACCTCACAGTGCATATATGGGTTACACTGCACTAGTCTAAGTATCGCTATTACACTGTCATACTTATTTAATAAAACAATAATATACCTTTTTACTTTCTCGCTATCTAAAAGGCAGGTAAAGTATTGTGATCCTCGAAAAAATCAAACTCGAGATTTTGATGAATGTTGACGTCTCATGACCCCCCAAATCAAAAAAAATTGTTTTTGAATGGCCTTTGTCTGCCTGTACCTCGGACTAGAGCCTAAACTATTTTACCGATCGGGCTAAAACTTGTTATCTCTGGTTTTAATAAGGTTGTCCCGTTTTTTAAAAAAAATTAATATATAACTCTAAAATTAAGGACAGTTTACTGAAGGGCAAAAAGAGAAAAATGCTATTTTCTCAAAATCGGCTATAATGATTTTGATTATATTTTATTTCTAAACATTTATAAATATTCCAAACAAAATGGCTACTCTCAATAGTTTGGCAAAATGACTTTAAGGATTCCGACCTGATGCGTAAATTCTCATTTTATATCATATCCCCGAAACTATTTGAGATATGAAATTAATTATCATTGCGAATATGTAGGGCTATTTATTATGATCTATCTCTATCATTTTAGAGTAAATAGTCAATATTTACCTTTTTTATTGGTCTAAATTTGTTAATGAGGAATTTAATAGCAATGAGATAACCATATATGTGCAATCTCCAATAAAATGTCGAAAATATATCGGGTTTTCTAGTGTGTATTATTTAGTTTCACATATATTAACAGTTTTTAGTAAATATCTCAATTTTTAAACAATGGAGTGAGAAAGTCAGTGCGGAGTTCCATACTATTGATTTTATAACACAACTGAGTGATCTAGCATGTGGCTTAGCAGTGAAACTATTTGAACAGACGAGAATGCTGGCGTACAAGGTCATTATTACACATATTGTGTAAGCTAAATTGCATCTTCCCGCCACCGCTAAATATTATAAGTTAGGCGAAAGTTTGCCAGAGGAATAAATAAAGGTTAAATACTTGTGACCTTTAGTGACGTAATAAATACTCTAAAACACGCCTTATTGACATAGATAAAATAAGCTTTGTGTCGAAATGTATTTAAATAGTAATGAGTTAACAGTGACCTTGAGGAAACCAGCTTCCATGGCCCAGTCGTAGAACATCGGCGCGCTTTACTGAGCTCAATGAGAGTGTTCATAAATTTGGTTTTTCGACTGAGAAAATGCCCGTTTAAATAGTAGAACGGTCCAAGGTGTCTCTCTCACAGTAGACTCGATTGCCAATAACGGGGAGATAAAGATTTGAATCTCAGTCAGATATACTGAGTTTTTTTATCTCCTCTCTCCACTCATATGCACTTACATTTATTCTCTAAGCTCAACTTTCCTTATCCCCAATACATAAAAGTAATAAGTGCATATGCGTGTAACCCAAACGGATAGTAAGACGTGGTGCTAAAAATAGAAGTAAACATAATATTTCGACACATAATATAGGCCACTTATTAACAGAATAATCTCTACATTAAAATACTTTGAGATAGCGTTTGAGTTGGTTTCAACCACGATAAAATAAAAATTTTAAAGGTTGATCTTCCTGCTGGTCACTCTTACACTTGGATACCCTGGTTGAATCTCAAAAGGGACGAAATGGTGTCTTCACATGGTGCAGAAACAGACAAGACATGAGTATCTCAGGCTTAACAATATTGTCGTGAGTATAATCTCATAGATTAGTCTACATAACAAGCCTAGCAATCTGCCAGTAGAGAATGGGGCAAAGATAAGTTATAAATTGAAAGCATTGTAATAGGGTTTACGGCTGCAATTATGGTGTGGCCGAAGGGAGGGCAAGTATTTTTACAGTTTTTATAGAATTGAAATTTTTTGACCAAAATAAATCAAATTTTTCTCCAGTAGTAACATAGAGTTTAGTTTTTTGCACATGCTAATATCAACAGATCTTTAATATCTGTCAAACGTGTCCTATAATTTTGTAAACACGTTTTAAATAAAAAGAAAAAGTTTTGACAAAATTCCAGGACACCTTTTACAGGTATTCAAAATCTGTTGATATTAGCATGTGCAGAAAACTAAATTCTATGTTGCTACTGGAGAGATATTTGATTTATTTTGTCCAAAGAAATGTAGTGCTATAAAAACTGTGAAATTACTCGCGCTCCTTTCTGCCACACCTTAACACTGGCATGATTAAATTCTAGCCTAACTGATGTTAGGGACGTATGGGACGCGAGAAAATGTCCGTGTTTGTGTAGTTTTTATAAAAAAAAACTTTTTTTTTGTCAAAATAAATAAAATATTGCACCAGTAGAAACATAGAGCTTAATTTTCTTCACGTTGTTGAATATCTGTCATGAGCATAGCGGCATTAGATGAGAAACTTTTTAAATGGAGAACGAATGTCAATTAATTATAGTACACCCTTGATAGATATTCAACAACTGTCGATATCAACATGTGAAGAAAATTAAACTCTTTGTTTGTACTGAAGAAATATTTGACTTATTTTGGACAACTAATTGTTTTGCTATAAAAACTGATAAATCACCGGCCTTTACTCGCGTCCCCTTCCACCTCGCCTTAACCTATATATTCGTTAGCACAAAGCCAAACTCCCCAATGTCACAGGTGGCTATGGTACTAATGATAGTTCTAGGAGCCGATGATCTTCACACGTTCATTATGGACTCCACTTTAAACTATGAAATGAAGAACTACACTGAACACTGAACGAATCATGGCAATTTCAGGGGTAGAAGAACATTTGTGCACCAATTCATGGGGACCAGCTTTGATTCCCCGCTCCCGGTGTCATTTTTAGATTAATGAATGCATCCATTACTGTTTCCAGCCTTTGGCCTGGGTCAGTTTTTTTATTCAAGTCATATATTTTCCACTACCGGCCTGCTAGGCTTATCGTAGCTCCATATACCTTATAATTTAATTTTAGACTAGGATAGGCACAACATCTAATCCTCGGACGTTAATTTATCACTGTGAAAGAGTAACCCCATATTTTCATCAATGATAAACTTTCCGGCCATGCCGGGAATAGAACAGGGACCCTTAGCTCAGTAGGCAGACACGCTACTGACTGAGCCAAGGTTTCGGATCAATTGACGGATATGATACTTTATTCGGCAATATCCGTAACATAAAGGTCATTTCCATCTTCTAAACCTCGCTATGTACAATTAACTTTATGGACGATAGATTACTTCCGTAACTTAGCCTACCTCTACATAAGCTGAACACGAAGATATTGGGGATGGGAATGCCCGGAAGAAAACCCCACACCACCACTGATGTAAGTGTGCTCAGAAAGTTCGCCTTATCGTTCACCTATGCTCAAACCTTTTACTTATTTCTTTGAGGCCAAAGAGGTAAAACAGCTCTTATAAGAAAAAGAAGGAAAAAAAAGAAAAAAAAATAGTGACCGTCGTGGTGCAATTTGTAAACTAGCTTAGGATTACATCACATGTCATTCATAGTAAATATAGCTTTTCTTTTCTAAATTATAGTTTCTGAATTTTATGGCTCAAATGATGGCGTAACAAAGTAGCTTGGAAAAGAGAAAGGGCCTTATTATAAGTTTGTAAACTTTCATAATCAGTTAAAAAGTAAATTGGTCCGTCTCATACAGTCTCAAATCATTATTTTATATTATAGGTTTGAACGTATTAAACCAGATAGCCATTTGTAAAGCTAGATTCCAACTGGGTAATCCGGGAGGGGATCCAAACCATCCACCTATTCACAGCATATTTATTTAATTTATTCGAACATATTGTTGATATTTAAAAAAAAATCAGCCATCTCATCCTGCTCCATTGATCTGAGTAGTTATATGCCTAGAAGAACTGATGATATACAGTAGGTTACTGGCGTTAGAAGATAAACTGAACCAGCACACCCCTAATATAGTGGTTACATAGCTAAGTCCAATTTTCACAGGAATAACCCTATCTGACAGAAAAATTACGAGATCTACTTTCATTTTATTTAAACGTCAAGTTATGTAATCTGCATCTGCCACTTTATAAAGTAATATTAATTAATAATATAGTGAGATTTGATCAATGTTGACCGTAAAATAAAGTTTTATATTTTCTAAAAGGACCACGCTATCATAATCCTACTATAGTCTACCTCAGTTAAATCGATCTAAGAAAGAGGATTTTGATTATTTATTTTAAGTAGTTACTAGGATGGTGTATTTGAGGAAATGCATCCAAATTTGCGTGGAGAGAGTATGGCAATAAATCCCTATGTAAGCTATTCAGTAGATCAAAGAGATGCAAAGCTAATATGATCAAAATTGGAAATTCTCGCTTATGTAAAGTACCTTCAAAATAGTTTTCATTGGAAAATTAGATGTGCCATTATGTTTGTAATGTTTTCCAGTGCCTAGATACAAATTTATAATTATTATTAAAAAAATTGATTTTTTCTCGTTTCACCCTTAAGTAAACTCACATTAATTTTAGGATTAGATAGATATTTCCAAAACTCCCTCTGGAGAACCTTATGAGAACCGTAGATAGTACTAAGTTTTAGTCCGATCGGTAAAAAGGTTTTGGCTCTAGTTCCAGTAGTATACAGATAGATGGAGTTTCGAAAACCACTTGCTAAGGTTCCGAAACGTCGACGTCCATCAAAATCTCAAATTATATTCTTATTGTGATCACACTATCTCCTTTCAACAAGGGGTAACATGAAAATAGCAAAAAAATTGTGTATTTTCACCTCCCTAAACTATTTATACTCTCTACCAGATGTAAGATTAACAAATACTCATCTGGAATCTCTTGAGAATCAGGCTGAGCCAGGTCCAGATTATAACAGAACACTGAACAGAACAAGCTCGCGAACAATTCCAATGAACGTCTGTCTTTCATTGTTCTGTTAGCTGTGGCCGGAGTGACTTGAACAGAACATGTTTGCAAAAATGTTCGGTTCGTGCTACAACAGTTGGTGGGTAGCCTCATACCTCCCACCCCCAAATAGTTCAGCTGTGCTTCAATATTTGTGGTGCGTTGAGTAGGTGCGTTGAGTAGGTGCGTGCAAGTATCAGCTATTACATTGTTTTTCCACGGCTTCCAAAGCAGAATAACTCTGAAACCCCACCTTGTTTGATGACAAGATTATACCAAAGTATGGATTTCTACAGTGGGTCGAGTTTATTGGCAGATTAGCAATTTTAGTCAAACATTGATTTTTTTTAAAGCACGTAAATGCACCCATCTGATCTCTTTAACTATTGCATGTCTTATACACTGCTAAAATAAAGGAGATTTTTATTTTTCAACACGCACACAGATAATTATACTCGTTAAAATATATATGTACTTAAAAAAATATAAACTATATAGATGTGAGGTGGATGGTGTCCCACAAAAACTGATAACTATTGGATCAGGTTTGAGTGGAACAACGAACAATTTTATTACAAAGGAATGTTCAGAAAATCATCCACACTGTCAGCGAGCTGTGTTCGGTGTGATGTTCTGTTTTAGTCTGGACCCGGCCTTAGCAAATTTAAAATCTGTGGTAAATCACTGTCTTATGTGTTCAAGATATCTTTCCCCCTAGCTCCAGTCGGCACATTGTCTACTTTTTTTTTTGTCTGAGTGTGTCTTCCCCCATTGTGTTTTAACTTGTACAAGTTCCCAACAGGACGTCTTTGACCGGATATCAGCAGGGCAGGGAACCTTGTACCTGTAAACATACCTGTGCCTCCCTCTGAAAGAACAGATAAACCTTCCTCTACCAATACAGCACTCTCTTCTTAGAGCTTTTAGCTAGATACCAGGGGGTCAAAAATATAAGCAGGTAAATCCAAGGGTTAGTTATGGTTGGAATTTTGAGGTTGCAATTCAGGGTCAACTACATTTATAAGTTTGTCGGAGTAGTCTCCACACTGATTTTAGCAGTAACCTTTATGCGTATATTTGGCGTGAATCCTCCGGTTACCCTGAAAAGTAACAGTCTCACCTGGACACTATATCTTATAAGCTGCACCATAGTGTAACCCGTCAAGGTAAGCGTACTACCTTTCAATAAAAACGGAGTGTACATACCTTCACCAATGTGTAAAGCTGACAAAGGTGTCAGTCTCTTCTGGTCAAGGCTGACAATGACGGGGAGGTCTTATGTTCAAATCCTGCCTAGGTGTGTAATCTGGTATTGCCTACATGCAAAAGCGGGTTCATTATTACTAAGCACAAATTAACCAATATTAAAGAACTTCTAGTAAATTTTACAAAATTACCTGTGGTTTTTCCAGACTCGTGGCAACCTTGGTTTACTAATCTTTCTTCACGCAAACACTGGTACATTTACCCAAATATTCCATCTTGTTCAACCCTAGCTCATTAGTATAAATATGCGTTATAGCTTTGATGGGTAGTAAGACGCAGAGAACTACCATATACCATGTCGTTATCTGTGAAAATAATGTGTTTTTTTTAAAGTAAATTTTCACCTCTGACAAGACATCTTGTGAATGTGAGGAATGCCAGGCCTCTACCATGGTTCGGATTCCACGTTAAACTGTAGGTCCTCCATTTCATCTCATAATCACCCTACCATTACAAATTAGCGTAAGTGAGTATAACCCGAACGGGTAGTAAGACGCGGTGCTAATAATAATAATAATAATATAAATAATTTAAGTAAATTGGAAAAAGTTTTGAAACAAGCTACATGATGTGTTTTTGTATTTGAATGATGACAACGCAACAAAATGGCTCGGTAGTAAAACTAATTAAAACTTTTGATTCCGATACAAAAACAAACAAAAGCGACGCAAGCAATTTACTTTAGAGCTATTTGTCGGGTTGACGCTTCATCAGAGAGACAGGAGACTGATTTTCGAGACCACACTGTACTTCGAAGATACACAACACACATTGTTCCTATTTTACCTCGTGGTCTTTTACACGCAGGAATGCGTCAAGTATAGTCGGGTTCTCAAAAAAGAAGGAAAAAAGGCCAATAGTAGGTTTCCAAACATGATTTATTTTCATTGTTATGGCTTTGTTGGACAATTTTATAGACATCTTCAGCATGAATCGGTGGACCCATGTTCTAAATGTCAAGCTCACCTATTCTGGTTTACCAGTGATGGGGATGTCAGGGTTTGAAACCCGGGTGGGAGGACCAATCATGTTGTCTCATAAATGGTTTACCACTCTCACTCCACGCAAATTAGGGTACATATCTTCTCAAATCTGCCTCCTCATACCTACCTCACTATAGAAAATAATATAAACATGTATGGTTACAATGGTAGATAAATCAATATATAAAAATTCATTTTTTTAATCAATAAAAGTAAAACGATCATTAAATTGAATTATTTAAAAAAAAATGACACAATGGTAGTATTGCAATACGTTAATTGGTCAAACGTGGTTAAACGTATGAATTAATTTACATTAAATAAACGTTCGTGAGCAATTGTACTAACAACGTACAGTTTAAAATGGATTTCTGACCAATTGCATTGATAAACACAATATTTCCTGGTTGAGTACACATCCAAATATTAACTATGTAGCAACTTACATTTTGTTTACTGCCAGCGGGGGCTTATTTCCGTGTCTTAGTGGTCAAGGAGGCCAACTACATATCACGCACCACGACTCAAACCTTGTAGTGCCTAAATGTTTGAAGGTGGGAATTATCTTTGATCAGGGACACATCCATCTCTCGATAACACTTTCGATTAAATTGATTTTTTAGCACCGCGTCTTACTACTCGTTCAGATTATACGCCTATGTACTAATTACATTAACGGGTTCAGGATTATGAAGGCTTAATTTAGAGGAAATACACCCGTATTTGCGTGAAGGTAGAGTGGAAACCCATTTAAGGAAAACCACCCTCAGTTCACCCGACTGGGATTGAACCCTGATCTCTCAGTCTTCGGCAGTCTTGTCCAACACAAGAGTAGTGCGTAATACCACGTGACCATCGAAGTGGGTTAAATTGATTAATATTAATTGAAATATAAAAACAATGTAGGTATTTTATAATGTATATAAGGGTTGACTTAGTTCCGTTTTACAATTACTACATTCCTAACACCAGATATAGGGAATAAGTTTATTTTTATTTAACACGGGTGATTAAAGTGATAGGGAAGAGAGGTGGTGTCTTAGAAAAAATGCATCCGCATTGGGTTGGAGAAAGTATGGGAAGTCCCATATTGATAGATCACTATACTATAAAGCCACATGACGGACTCACTCACTGACATTAATGTTTATCCATTTCCAGATGAGCTAGAAACTTGAAATTTGGCAAACTTATAGCTTTTAGCTTGTAACCGATGGGAAAATTCTAAAAAGTTTAAAAAAATTGAATCCCCCCAAAAATAATTAAAAATGACGGAGCAACTTTAAAGTCGGTACGGACCTTTCTTTGGAGGCTTCTTATGGCTAAACGGCAAGACCTATCAAAATAGATTTCTTGATTTTAGTTAAATTTTGCACATTTTCCACACATTTTTTAATTTTCTGACACCTATATGGGACAGCTAGCTAGAATCATAAAATTGTAAAATTAAATGGTATGGAACTCCGCACGGATTTTCTCGCTCTATTGTTTGAAAATAGAGATATTTACTCAAAACTCGTAATATGTGAAACGAAATAATATACACTAGGAAACCTAAGTATAAATTGATCTATACTTATACTCTTTTTTTAGTCCCGGTCTTAAATTTTATAGTTTTATTTTTAAAGAATTAATGTTCTCATTTGTAAGTTTGGACCGATAAAAAAGATCAATATTGGGTCCACAAGGGTCAACACTTCGTATTAAAATATCAACTTCCGCTTAAAATTTTCAACATTTTATTAGGTGTTGCAAATATTTATGCCATCGCATTGCTATTAAATTCCTCATTTATACATTTTGACCAATAAAAAATGTAAATATTGACCATTGAGTCTAAAATGGATATAGATAATTGTTGTACAAACATTTCTCCTAAGAAGTTTAAGTAAAAACAATATAAACTTTAAGAGATTTACTTATATTTAATTACTCCATGGCATTGGAGAATCATTGCGTTAAAACTTAAATAGTACCTCTTTGCAACTAAAGCTCACAAAATTGAATTAATATATTTGCCAATATCTCAGATACTGTTGGATTCATACAAATATATTTCAAATAAAAATATTTTATTTTTAATAGTACTACAATTTTGCAATGATAAGTTATTTAGTATCTCAAATAGTTGCGGAAATACTGAAGTTTCTGCTTCTATAAAGTACCATAAAATTCATTTCCATGGTAAAATGAAAATAGTCAGTTTATTTATAATCTTAATCAACACCTAGATACGAATTTTAATCAAAATCGTTAGTCAATTTTGATAAAATAGATTTTTTCTCTTTTAGCCCTTTCTTAAACTACTCTTAATTTTAAGCTTAAACAGACACAAAGACAGATGTCATTGCAAAGACCACTTTTTAGGGTTTGGGGTGTGTTAAGACGTCGATATCCATCAACATTTCAGGTTAGATTTTCTTTTGCGGTCGCACCACTTTTACCTTTTGTGCTCAAAAGTTAAATATATATATATATATTTACGTATAGCTAGAAAGGTATTGGTTTTATAAAAATATGCTTCTTATAAAATATTTGTATTATAAAGAGACCTATAGGCCTATATTTGTAGCGATAAGTAATTTCATATCTCAAATAGCTTAGGAGATATTATAAAAAAATATAATTTACGCATCAGACAGGAGCCCGCCCTTAAAGTCATTTTGCCGAAATATTTAAAGAAGCCATTTTGTTTGGAATATTTAGAAATGTTTAGAAATGAAATTTAATCAAAATCGTTAGTGCCTACAGACAGACAGAAAGACAGACGGAAAGTCAAAAACAACTTTTTTGGATTCGAGGGGTTATGAAACGTCAAGATTCATCAAAATCCTGAGTTCGATTTTTTGACGATTATCTCTACCTGTAAGATAGCGAGAAGGTAATAAATCAACTTTCAAAACGAATTACATCTGTTTACACTCCCTGGGGATCTGGGGCGGAACCCACAACGAGCAAAGCGAGTTATATCTATAAAACCACCCTCAATTAATCCAATCAGACTTTGAAACTTGGACGTCCTTATCACCGATGACCTTGTGCAACTTAGATCCAACTCCTTGAACACAGTAGCCACCGGTATAGGTTGTGAGTGGGTTAAACTAGTATGTTATAAATATTCACGTATTTAATCCCTAATTCTATAAAGTGCACGTTAAATATCCTGTATTAAAAACAGAGTACTTGTAAATCCTACGGATATTGCTCTGTTGGCAAAAAATCATTCCCACCTACAGACTGATTTTCATATGAAGCCCGTTATTTGAAAACTGGAAACTCAAGTTGCCGCAATAACGGAAATAAAAAATATTACAATTGTATTAACATTTTCACTTCGTTTAATCATAGTTACGTGGATAGAAATTATGTCGACCTACATGCCCCATGGCTTCTTTGGTGCTGACTGACAGCTCACAGCTGACTTTTGACAGTCAACATTTAGGTATATACCTAAATTTTAACCGTCAGAAGTGACAACTGCTAAACACATGTTTTTTCAGATCATCTGGTTCGGCGTAGGGATACATAATTTTGTCTGGTAACTTTTCAAAGCTTTTAGCTGTCAGTCAGCACCAAAGAAGCCATGGGGCTACTGTAGGTTGTCTGGTTTTGGGCTAAAGTGCTCGCCTCAGAACCCGATGTTCATGGGTTCGAACTGTCCACGGCATGTGGAATTTTTTGAACGATAAAAACTCGTAGCACGACTTCCTCCAAAGGGTAAGTAAAACCGTCGTTCCCATGTCGATACTATCATAATCTTTGAAGGCATTTAAAATAAACTTTTCCTGACAAAATAGGTAGACCTTTTCACGCTCGCTCATGGAAATTCAGTGTATAAGGCAACGGTGAATCACCACATTTGCTGAACTTTCCACTAGTACATGGGATCCCTACCAGATGGTGTAAGCAGTACTAACCAGCTGAACGGCTTAGTGCATTCCCTGCTCCAGATGGATAGAAATCACATCCAATCAACTTTAGGGTTCGGTGACCTGGCGGTCTAGGGGTAAGGTGTCAGACTTCTATGCTGGCGGCCGGGGTTCAATCCTCGGTCCCGGCAAAGATTTATCTGATTACCAAACCCTTCCTTCACCTCTGACAAGACATCTTGTGAATGTGAGGAATGCCAGGCCTCCACCGTGGTTCGGATTCCACGTTAAACTGTAGGTCCTTCATTTCATCTCACAATCACCCTACCATTACACATTAGCGTAAGTGCGCATAACCCGAACGGGTAGTAAGACGTGGTGCTAATAATAATAATAATAATAATAATAATAATAATAATAATAATAATAATAATAACTTTAGGGTTGTTGATTGGTAAAGAATAAATATAATAATAATAATTTTAATAACATACAATAAAGCTTTTGATAACACTTAGATAAACTTTATAATATTTTTTTGCACCACTTCTTACTACCCGTTCGGGTTATGAGCTTATGTATTAATTACACTAATAGTTTTATAAATTAAGGAGGCTATATTTAGTAGATATATACACACATTTGCGTGGAGGGAGAGTGTAAAATCAGTTTGCAAATGCACTCATAATACACCCGACCGAAATTTGAAGCTCAATCTCCCCATCATAGGCAGTCTAGTCTACTGTGAAAGAATCGACTTAGACTATGCGGCCACTAAAGTGGGTAGCCTTATAATGAATAGACCAAAGAATACATATTTTTAGAATGCCAAATGTTAGTGACTTTTAATCAATGTTGGTGGCTGAAAGTATGCTTCCTATAAAAAAGCAGTGTTGTCCTAAGGTACACTCACTTCCTATAAATTCATCCTTCCTCATTCCTATTACATAATAGTGTAACCCGAACGGGAAGTAAGACAAGGTCCTAGAAAAAAAAATCTTGCTGGAAGTTGTCGCCCACTAAATCACGGTTCTAACTCGCGCTCAACACTCGAGCATTGAGTGTCTAATTAAATGTAACTCGGATGCGTCATTCCATGAGCTCATACCCGATATTTTAACTCGGTTATTAGTGGCCGACTAATGAAGTTCATTCACAAAGTAATTACTAGAACGTCAATTATTTCATGATTTATGTTATTGCACGAGACTTGTTTCTCGCACGTTACAAAGCTAAAGGCATAATAAATAATTGTCTATACTTTCAACTTAAGGTGGGCGTCTAGGGAACGCGAGACTATACTTTCAACTTAAGGTGGGAGTCCATGGAACGCGAGACTATACTTTCCACCTAAGGTGGGAGTCTAAGGAACGTGAGACTATACTTTCAACTTAAGGTGGGAGTCTAGGGAACGCGAGACTATACTTTCAACTTAGGGTGAGAGTCTAGCGAACGCGAGACTATACTCTCAACTTAAGGTGGGAGCCTAGGGAACGTGAAACTGTACTTTCAACTTAAGGTTAGAGTCTAGGGAATGCTAGACTATACTTTCAACTTAAGGTGGGAGCCTTGGGAACGTGAGACTATACTCTCAACTTAAGGTGAGAGTCTAGGGAACGCGAGACAAAGGTAGTATTTTTGCAGTTTTATACAAAAAATTTTTAGTTAAGAAAAATAAAAAAATGTTTCCAGTAGAACCAGAGTTTAATTATCTTCACGATCTGCGTAGGTGGCAGCATGGTCTAAAGCGACACTCTCACAAGATGGGGATTTCGGGGATCCATCCCGGTTGGTTATACTGAGGATGGTTTTTACTAAATGGTTTCCCAATATACTTCCATGCAAATTCGAGTACACGTCCTCTAAATTCAACCTACCTAATTCCTAACACATTAGAGTTATTAGTACATAGATGTATAACCCGAAAGGGTAGTAGTATAAGATGTGGTGCTAAAAGAAAAAACAAATCTTCATAATTTATTATTTGTCACTGGTGTCCCAAAATGTAATGAAAACTCTTTATATTGACTTAAAAAATTTATCATCTAACGCCGCTATGCTCATGTCAGATATTCGACAACTGTTGATATCATATCACCATATGAAGAAAATGAAATTCTTTGTTCCTACTGTAGCAATATTTTATTTATTTTGGCCAAACAAATATTTTTCTGTAAAAACTATAAAAACAACTAACCTTTTTTTGTGTTCCCTGCATCACCACATTAATGTGATTTTTTTCTGTTTCGCCCGTTTTCTTTAGTTAAATTTTCACAAGAAAAACCTTAAATTACAGCTAACAAAATTATTATACATGTTTTCACCTCTTCACACTATAATTTATATGAGCTGAAGCTGCCACTTTTGAGAGATAGTATAAAACCTATAAAAATAACATTAATTATATAATAAAATGTTAGCAATTAGTTCTGCAAAATGTATGCTTAAATTTTCTAAACGGCTTTTCTTATAAATATTTAAGGAGTTAGGCCTACTGTAATTCTTCTAGAGAGTTTGTCTACTTCTGAAAAGATGATTTTCAATCATGTAGTTATTTGTTTTCAGTTTATAAGTTTTAATGTTTTGATTATGTAACGGCTTAATCTCCAATATTAGAACGGAAAGGAGAGTTTTAGCACAATGAAGAAGGGACGAAAAAATAACCCTGACAAATTGCATGTGTACACTAACTGCATAGCCTCCTTGTCGAGATTCGAACTCAGGAAGTTTAGTATATTACGAGTCTGACGTCTTAAATAATGTTACCTGCAGTACTTGTTAATATTTTTTATCACTACGTCTGTTCATGTAATAATCCTATATGATGATTACTCTTATGATATAAGGATGAGGAAGGAAGCATTTTAGAGGTATTTTACTCTCATTTACTTGGACAGAAAATGGGAAACCATTACTGGAAAAACCACCCTAATATACCCAACCAGGATTCGAACCCCGATCTCCCTGTCATCACCAGGCCAGTCTTAACTTGAGATTGAAGCCTTAGACCATTTGGTCACTGAAACGGGTCAGTACTTTGTACATGTGAGCGTAATATGAATGGGGGTATCACAAATTACAGTACCATAATTTAAATGAACTTAAGGATAACCTGGTGGTATAGGGGTAAGGTGTCGGACTTCTGTACTGGGGTTCCAGGATTCAATCCTCGTACTCTAGTACTCGTGAAGACCTACAAACTGTTATCCGCACTTACCAAGGAGACCAGTAAATTATTATTACTTTATCATGGAGCAATCAGGAGTAATAATGCATATTTTATCCACGTTAAAGACTCTGATGAAATTATAGGCACTTTTAATGCAGTTCATCTGCAAAAAATACTACCCAAAAAATCACGACCAATCACATTAGACTTGGGAAAATTCATCATAATAATCGGGTGTTTTATTGAATAGTATGGGTCCACAGTTCAATTCCGGTGAAGTGCCTTTTTGTAACTGTGGAAGAGATTATAGCCAGCAATAATGACTACACCTCTACCGACAAGTTTAAGTAAGGGAGTGTACAATGATAGAGTGAAGTTTTAATAAGAGTGAGGGTTGGAAATATGGATATTAATTTGATTTTCCTTTGTAAATATTTATGTAATGTACCTATCAACAATAGTAAGGACTGGCAGAGGGACTGTTACAAAGTTGTTTAATAATATAAAAAAAATTGTAATGTTCATTTATAAAGTGTTAAATTAGCAGAATATAAATGATTGCTTTTAGATAATTATAATGAATGTATATATTTTAAAATAGGAGCTTAATTATGGAAGTTAATATGCATAAATGTAAATTATGATATGTACTGTAATGAAACTTTTAAACAATTTTCACACATCACGCAAAGGGGGTAGTTTGAGAAGGACATTTTATCTGTAATATTTGAATATGTAGAGAACGACATTTGGTTTGTCTACTTTTCCTGGGGATTAGGGAGGGGGGTAAACAAGCTGATGAAACTGAGTCAGCAGCCTAACCGCCAGGAAGGGGAAACAAAAAAAGTTTCAAGTAAAGTACCTTCTTCACAATTTGAATTTGTCAAGTTCCCATTGGTGCAAATTCAAACAAGGTGAAGAAGGGTGGGGTAGTAAATAGCGTTCCAACATAGGTATTAAGTATAGTTGGACCGAGCAAACCTAACACTCTTGTTAAAAAA
>CABEEJ010001148.1:128396-138499 GCA_901482245.1 Timema douglasi | reverse complement strand
GGGGGGGCGATAATTATGGGAGGACTTCTAAAAAGTTATAAGTTCTAAAAAAGGGATCATAACAACCTAAGTACCCTCCTTCAACCATGAAAAGCTTACTTTCTGGGTTCCATTATGGAGTAGCTTATAAGCTAGGGCCATAGTCACGGCAGCACTGCTGCCTTTCAAGGTAAACTAAGTGAACAAAGGGCTAAACCCATTTTCATCTACCATAACAATTTAGTAAATCGCATAATGCTTATGCTCTGCGTCTCATTACACATCCAGGCTGGCCTAATATTTACGTTATTGGGGAAGCATTGAAGAAGGTAAAATTTAGAGGAAATATACTCATATTCACGTGAGTGAAGAAAATCATGTTCGATACGCCTGATCGTGATTCGAACCCTGACCTTTTAGTCACCAAGAAAACCGGCATGGATTAGAATGCCATTTAGTTCCCTTGCTTACCAATGCGGGTAGTAATGTTAATTTTAACATAATTTCTTCCAACCTTATGGATCAAATTATTGAATTGCTGAAGTGACTCTCGTCCTATGTTACATCGAAATAGGAAAGGATTACGGTAGCCAAGTACCTCTGCATCGCAACTCCCCCGCCCCTCCTCCTTTTCCAACCATTCCCTCGGTGAATTTACAGCCATATTAAATGCAACTCGCCTGTGTGAACAAAAAAAAAGAGTGATAAATCGATGACGATGACATTAACGTCGAGAATTGGCTGTGTCAACGCCATATATTAGACTTATAAAAACTTCGCGCATAAGCTCGAGCAAAATAACTGCTGAAAGAGCATACGCATAAAAGCAATTCAGCGAAGGAGGTATAATACAATGTTGTCTCATAAATAAGCTCGAGGTGTTTTGTTAAACTCCTCGCTGGACCGCAAATAGCGGGTAATAAGTTAAGATCCAATGTAAAGATCATACATACATACACACACGCAGTTGTAACACTGAAGGACAAGTTAGCACTGATTGTAAAGACATAAGATCCCACACGGTCCAGCGACGTTGGTCTCAGCAAAGAAACATTGTAGCGTTGCGCTTGCCAATAGATAATCCTCAGTATGTCCTTTGCAATCAAGAATACTGTTGTTGGCTACTTCATGAACTCGCCAAGGTATAGAGAATCGAGCAGGTCGAATCATAAGTCTTTCACATTAATATTACGTCCTCGTCGTTTCCTTGCAGTCACTCATCTGTCCTAAAACACCTTACAGGATTGCCACTATTTTCTTATTACAAAATTCCTTGTTGTTTCCCTGATTTTAAGAAGGAACCACCCACTTCAGTGGCCGCATGGTCTAAGGCGTCACTTTCATAGTAGACTTGACAGCCAATGATGGAGATCTCAAGGTTTGAATCTTGGTCGGGTGTACTGAGGGTGGTTTTTACAAAATTGTTTTTCAATCTCCCTCCACGCAAATGTGGGTACACTTTCACTAAATATAACCTTCTTCCCTAAAACCATTATCTTAATTAGTACATAAGCGTGTAACCTAAACGGGTAGTAAGACGCAATTCTTTTTTTTTTAAAGAAGAAGAAATTCCCATCTTGACAGATAGTTTAGATGGAAGTATAAGGGAATTACATTTATTTACCGGTGTGAAACTGTATAGTTGGTGTTTTAAACAGAATAATTGCGCTTGATGGGTGAATATATTGTTTCTTAAAGGGGACGAGAGGGAAGGTATGTGGTCGAATCAGCGGTCTTAGTTATTCAGTAGCTATTCCTTACTATAAAAATGCATTTAAGGCGTGTAGTTACAGTCCAGTTTTTAATATATTTTTGTAATTAAAACATTTTAGTTTTCTGATCAACAATGACAACATTTTACTACATGATTAGTATTAACAGATCACATGACTCGACGTATGAATACGGGAAAGTAGATCTAATAGCTTTTCAATCTGTCAGATAAGTTTATTTCTACGAATATTTTACTTTAAATTTCCAAGATTAATATTCATCCAATGGTGTTAATTAGTTGTTTGAGAAAATTTCCTGCGCTTACCTGGTTTTTCACGGACACAAAAATAATTCCTGGATCTTCAAGCTCGCGGCAAAAACCTGTCTGACCTCATCACCACAGGCAATATTGATGGGAAAATACACTAACTAAGGTACTCGTTCAATGGCCCCACATCGGTGGCCTCGTGGGCAAAGGCGTGAATCTTATCTGGTTTGGTTTTTTGTTAGCAAGAAAGTCTTGTTTAGAATCTCGGACTTAAGAGCTGAGGATGGATATTTTTTCCCCACGTTAACTCTGGTGCTTTTCCTCTAAGCTTTACTTTACTCATTATTACCCTATTAATGTAAAATATGCCCACCTTCAGTAAACCTTTGATTAAATATATAAAATGTGATTGTTATATTAACGAATGTATTTATTTGAACTAAATCAACTAAATAATTGTAATTGATATAGCTTATGAAGATTTATTTTCTCTAGAGTCTTAAAAAACCTTTTCTCGAGCTGACCCTATCAGATTATTTCCTCAACTTTCACACCTCTCCTCCCTCTAAACCTTTTTTTAATAATAATCTTCTTTTCTTTTAGTCAAGGAGGGGGAGGGGGGGAGAATTGGTGCCATAACTGAGCGAGTGGCATTGCCGCTATCGTACTGGTGCTTACTAGCGGTGAGATACGGAACTAATGTTGTTGGTCCACATAATATAGTTATCTCCATCTGCTCACTCCATTTAAGTGTGTATATTTAACTAGCAAGTCCCCTCGAGATTCGAACCCCACCTCCCTATCATTGACAAACCGGACTAAACGAATCTGGTGCTGTAAAGCAGTGGTATTCAAACATTTGGTTCACATATCTCCAGATATGATCATTTATCTTAAACTTTGTCTTCATAAAGTAGTGGTGCATCAAACAAATTACACATTTTTTATAAACTATTTGTAAAATAAATTATATCCAAAATAAGGTCATAAATAATATATTTTAAATGAGATAAATTAATTAATTATGTGTGCATATGTTTTTTACTTTCTCTCGACGCCTCGGAGAGAAAGTATTGTGATCGTCAAAAAATCGAACTCGAGATTTTGATAAATGTCGACGTTTCATTCATGATCCCCTGAAACCAAAAAGGTTATTTTCGCAATGGTGTCTGTCTCTCTAACTGTCCGTTCATCCGTCTGTCTGTACGTCAGGCTAGAGCCTAAAATATTTTACCAATTGGGATAAAACTTGGTATTTGGGGTTTTTGTAAGGTCCTCCGAGGATTTTTTGAAATTAAATAGCTAATCCTTAGTTTAGGGGTAGTTTATTGAAGTGCAAAAAGAGAAAAAATTGATTTTCTTAAAATTAGCTTTAACAACTTTGATTAAACTCAATGTACAAACATAGTTTATTATTATAAACAATATGGAAACTCTCGTTTTTAAATAAAAATGATTTTGAGGGTACTTTACACAATGGACTGTAGTACTGTTAAAGATAAAAATCATTTAGTTGTAACCCATTTTGGTAAAACCAATAGTTTCTGATCTATAGGCAAATATATATATTTTTTAATTCAGGTCTTTGAAAATGAATTTGATTCTTATGCTCTTTGGTGGATAAATGGGTTTCTCTTTTCTCCATTTTTCTGTGTTTCCAGTTCCAATGCCATAGAGTAAGTAACAGTGTATATTATTTCATTTATGATATTTGGTGTAATGTTTCTACAACAATCTATAGACCTACGATTTTGTTCCACAAATCTTATGATTTTTTGGTAAATGTCTATTTTAAGATAAAATATTGAGAAAATCTGGGTGGTGCACCATCTATATATTTTTTAATTGCACGTACTCGCTAAAATGTCTGCTTACCCTAGGTAGAACTCCACTGCTTAGACCACGTACCCACGGATGCGGGCTTATAGTATTAGTACCCAACCAGAATGTGACAACTCTCATTCGAGAACGAGCATGAGGCTTCCTTCTCTACATCTCTACACCTCGAATCATTACACCAAACAACAAAATGACTTAGAATAAACATTGGAAACGATATTTTATAGACATTACATTACGTCTGGTTATAATATTTTTCGCATGAGTATAGATCCTGGAGGTAATTTGATAAGCTAGTCAAGGATTTAAAGTTGTTAAAGTGATTTACAGCAAGTAAGCTTTCGTGTTCTTTAAGGGATATTGTGTGGGGGTCAGTAGTTTACACTTTGAGGTGGGTATACTCTAATATAATTATTATAATTATATGATAAAGAGAGAAAAAGAATTACGAGTTATATATACTCACATGAATATTTTTGTTGTAGGTATTTTACTTGATTCTCGCCAGTGGATTAAATTAATAGGAAAGTCGTTTTAATGAGCACGCCTACAACATAGTTTTTTTTTAAAACGCATTTAATTACTTGTTTTCTTATCTCATGTATAAATAAATAAATATATACATATATATAATCTCATCTTCGTAAGACGCTTATCTGATTCTGACTATTTGAACTATTATTAATAATACTTTTTAATACATGTGTTTATATAAACTAACTTAAATGTATTTGAGCTCCAACTTTTTACAATTAGGTTAATTTGTGTGTACGTACATTGCATAAAGAGTACCTTTTTATATTATTTATAATTTATGTATAAATGTAATTAAAAAGGGATAGTGATAAAAAAAATGACTGCTAGAATTTCTCTCAAAGGAAAAATAGACACCCGCCAAGTGGATAAATAATATTCTTGGTAAGAACGTTCACCCGGGTAATTCAATAAACGTAAAATTCAATTTTTTATAAAATGAGCCTTTATCTGACTGTTAAAAAATGTTTCAAGATCTATTTTAACGTATCCATATTATAATTTTACTTGTCTTCAATATTGTTTAAAATAGGCCCCAAATTACCAAATGTCTGGCATCATTATTAGTTCAGCGAAAGTCTATACGAAAGGAAACAGCGACAGCTCAACAGTTTTATGGTCAAAGACGTCACTTTTGGAAAATATGGAGCTTACAATGAAGGGAAGATCGGAATTTGATTCATGGTTGGGGGTATTTCCTACTCTTTCTTCACGCGATTGCGGCTTCATTTTTATAAAGTTACTCATCCTTATTTCCACCCGATTAGTGTAAATATGGTGAAAGCCTGGAGGTTAGTATGGTGAGGTGCACATGGACAAAATTTATACACAGAGAGTATGTTAAAAGTGCACATTCGTTTATTTTATTATATTTACAAAATTTCCAAGCATCACTCCCAAATTATATGTTTTTTGCTGAAAATATGTTATAATTATTCTGAAGCTTAAAGTGTGTGTGGGGAATGCCAGGCCTCCACCGTGGTTCGGATTCCACGTTAAACTGTAGGTCCTCCATTTCATCTCACAATTACCCTACCACTACAAATTAGCGTAAGTGCGTATAAACCGACTGGGTAGTAAGACGCGGTGCTAATAATAATAATAATAATAAAGTGTGTGTGTTTCTGTATCCATTTAAGGTGCGATGGAAGGGAACGCATGCTAAGATTCGTATATTTTGTGGCTTTAAAAAAAAAGTCCACCCAAAATGAATAAAATATTACTTTAGTATATAAGTTTACATTTCTATATATCGTGATCTAAACTGTTTTTGAATATATTTAATGGACATTACATAATTTGAACATTAATTTGTATCTTAATTTAAAAATAATATTTTCAAATGTCCATATGCTCATGAAAAATATTCAAGAACTGTTGAGATTACTACATAAATAAATTTAATTTATATAATAAAGCGATATTTCTATGTTGGCCTAAGAAAAATGTTTTTGGCATATAAACTGTAAAATTACGAGCACAAATTCACATTCCCTTTCAATCCCTTAAATATACCATTTGTTTCATTCCACGGAACTTCATTCAAGAAAATAATAGTCTACTTATTTTATAAGCACAGAGTTAACAGCAATCGAACCAAAGTAGAAGTACTCAAGCAAGAAATTAAAACCCATTCAGGGTCATACAGAGTCACGACTGTCTACTGAACTAAGGATCCCAGATTCGATTCCCTAAATCACTAACAAATAACGGTGAATGTCACAGTGATGAATTAACAGCTGAAATACTGGGCGTTGTGTCTATTCTGGAATTAAACTAGTTTGTATGTCATATTTTGTCATATTCATTCGGTTTGAAAGTGCACCCAACTCAAAATGAATGAACAGCCGTTTAATTTAGGGACGAAACTATATCTTCAAATTAAAATATATATATATATATATATATATGTCGATGGCGTTGTTAAGAAACAAAGGCTACGGCTATACACGTAATAAATGTTGCTCTAAGTGGAACTATGGAGATCGCAAAACATGGCCATCCATATAAGGACGTGAAATGTTACTTGAAACCATGCGAGAAATGTTGCCACATCTGGTCGCAGGCATACGTTAAAACTTATGAAAACTTACATCAAAAACAAGCTCCTATATCACGTCGATACATTTATAGCTATTTTTAGCAGTTAAATGTCCATGAAGACGCTCCTGACTGCCCCATTTGACCCGTTACAGATTAATTACATGGGTTTATTATTACAAACATCATTTGTCGCTTGTTTTCAAGCGACATTTACTGCTCTTTTGGTCTTAGCATAAACAACACCCAAGAATCGCATCCGTTATACACCCCGACTATACACACGCTTGACCTTCCTCTTCCCGTAATAGAAACCTTTAGGTAGGACATAGGAGGGGTGGATAAGTGCCTCCTTACACCCTTACCCACCCTTCAAATCCTCTGACACTAAGTCAGTCATGCTGAGATGCTCTTGTACTCTTCAGCTTCTAAAGAACTAGAGAACACGTCGGGTCTGCTGCTCTTGAAAAACTGACAAGACCCTGGGAACTTCCTCTCTACCCTGTTCCCTGCAACACAGATGTACTAAAACTTTGCACCTGCGACTTCCAGGGGACATGTGCCCGAGGGCATAAACGATGTCATCAAATCGCGAATCGACACCTGCATTTGTTTACCTTCCAATCCGACAATAATACACCTAATAATAATAATGTGAGAAACATGTGCACTTTCTGATCACGTATTACGATATCCGGATCGGTGGAGATGTGGTCTAAGGCGCCAAGATCACAATACACTAGATCACTGGGGATGCTATTATTTCAATGTTGACTGAATTTATCAAGGCAGTGGTTTCCTGTTTGTGATCTATCACGGTGGTTTTCACATCCTATTTTCACACTAGTTTGGGTCAACATTCTTTAAACAACTTTCCTCATTCTTATCGTCTTAGACTAGGTCGATAATATGTTGTTTTTCTGCATCGTGTATTATTTATTACGCTTCCAGGCTCTTCACATATGTCCACTAGTCTAAAAGGGATGAGGAAGGTAGGATGTTGAGGGAACGTACCTGCATTGGCATACAAGGAGAGTGGGAAAGCATTAGAGAAAGAACTTTCAGAACATCGGACCAAGATTTGAACCTCAACCTCTCCAGCACCAACAATTCATAATATTGTGAGATTCACGCCTTAGCCTATGTGACCACCACCGCGGGAAAGGGTTTGATAGCCTTGTGAAACGTTTCCTATGCTAGAAGCGGGTTGAATCTTAGCTTGACGCACCTAAACACTCAATTAACACCAATTTACTGATTAGAAAGAGAGAAGAAAATGATTATTTCATCTTTCGAGGCCTCTAACTATCTGCTGATAACATTACCCTCTTCCACCAACTAATATAAAGGCCTTAGCTTCACCCAAATAAAGACGATATCATCATTATAATTATTACTACTATTGTAATAAACTTGCTCTCCCCTTTGCGCCTGAACAGCATTATGTAAAGTTTGATAATTTGATTTGTTCATGTCTTTTATCCTAGATAGACATGCTTCTACGCACTTTTTCAATCTTCATCCTGGCAAGAAGATTCCAACAAGCTATTTTCGTGAATAATCCAAATAGTGATATGTTGTAAATGATTTAAATAAAAATAATTTAAAAAAAACTCCTTCAAGACCAAAAAAATAATTGTGTGAACATTAGGATTTTTTTTTTAATTATTTAAAAATGTATGACTTTTATTTCAATAATCGGTCTTTAAAAGTCACCAAATAATAAGTAAACGTATTTTAATATCAAATTCTATCTCTACTTACCGTTACGTCACAGATAGATGGCGTCCTTTAAACGCTTGAATACTCGAGCAGGAATAATTAATAACGCCAGAAATTGTTGAGAGTGGAGAGTGGGGAAGGGGGTGTTATAAAGTTACTTGGAGGAGCTGTCAGTAGAATAATTGGAAATATAAATCTTATTAAAACAAATTTGTGACAACCCTATTACATTAATTGTATTCTTTGATAAACAAAGATCCATTTTATGCTCCTTTACCAGTTACATTCGTTATCCGGGCATTTATTTAGGTCTTAAGTGATCGATCAAAATGTGTGTTTTGTTGTGTCTTTTTTACTTTTCAGATTGGCTAATTTAAACTTTTAAACTACCTTCAAAAATGCATATATGTACAGGAGGGGGATATAAAATAGTTTTGTATTCATTCCAATATTAATCAAACCTGTGTTTTTTAGAGGTTTTGTCGCTATTGAACCAAACCACAACATTTTGATTGGCAACATCTCGGCTACCTAGGCAGACCCATAAATATAGTAAGTGTAATACTTCTATCAAGTTGTATCTAACGCGGCAAGGGTGTGTTGCAGGATGCGTTGGTTCCGCAAGAACTCCGACTCGCCCCGCCTCCTGAGTCTGTCTCCGCTGCGCTACACGGAGGCGGGGCTTGGGGGCGGCGGTGGCGCCGGGGACGTCCAGGACCCGGGGTGCTACATACAAGCGCCGGCGGGTCATGGGGGTGGCGATCACGTCGACGATCATCTGGGACACCGCTCCACGTTAGGTAAGTTCTCGACGAGTACCCATGTTTGGATCCCGGGTGGATGTCTTTGTCACAATTTATTGGAGGGAGTGTGAAATGTTTGGAGACCTTTACGACTATGAGGTCCAAGGTGTTAATAATGCAAACTGCTGCTGGTTTGCAATATGTCCGTATTCTTCCATCTTTTCTCCAATATTAATGTAGTTTGAGTTAATTTGAGAATAAAAAAGTATTCTCTAATTTCCATTATAATATATTAGATGGACTCTCGTCGGGGGTAGCACACTATTGTGTCACTCTTGCACTATATTATATTGCTGATGACAAGGTTATTGGGGTTTGAAGCACATTTGGGTGCACAGAGGGTGTCTCCCTCTACACAAATGCGAGTACATTTCCTTTAAAATTTGCCTTCCTCCTCCCTATGATAATACCGTAATTATTATACAAGTGAACAGGTAGTGAGGCCAGGTGAAAATAAAAGAGTTAATTCTACCGATACATACCCTAACAGGGGTTGAAATAAATTCGTAGCTATTGAGGTGGGGGAAAGCCGCAGGATCTTGCTATGAGGGAGGGAGTGACACAACCTGATCACATCACCTTAGTTTACGCTGTCAAGAAAGGGCTGGGGTGTAATGAGGTGGACTGGATTTAAATAACTCAAGATAGGCATAGAGTGTAATGAGGTGTAATGGATAGAACTAGTTCAAGATAGGGATAGAGTGTAATGAGGTGTAATGGATAGAACTAGCATAAGATAGGGATGGAGTGTAATGAGTTGTAATGGATAGAACTAGTTCAAAATAGGGATAGAGTGTTATGAGGTGTAATGGATAGAACTAGATCAAGATAGGGATAGAGTGTAATGAGGTGTAATGGATAGAACTAGCATAAGATAGGGATAGAGTGTAATGAGTTGTAATGGATAGAACTAGTTCAAAATAGGAATAGAGTGTTATGAGGTGTAATGGATAGAACTAGCTCAAGATAGGGATAGAGTGTAATGAGGTGTAATGGATAGAACTAGCTCGAGATAGGGATAAAGTGTTATGAGGTGTAATGGATAGAACTAGTTCAAGATAGGGATAGAGTGTAATGAAGTTTAATGGATAGAACTAGTTCAAGATAGGGATAGAGTGTTATGAGGTGTAATGGATAGAACTAGCTCAAGATAGGGATAGAGTGTAATGAGGTGTAATGGATAGAACTAGCTCAAGATAGGGATA
>CABEEJ010001148.1:50929-125604 GCA_901482245.1 Timema douglasi | reverse complement strand
TCAAGATAGGGATAGAGTGTTATGAGGTGTAATGGATAGAACTAGCTCAAGATAGGGATATAGTGTTATGAGGTGGACTGGATAGAACTAGCTCAAGATAGGGATAGGTTGCGTACTTTTGTAAGTGCGGCAAGGAAAATTTCGAGTTCCTAATGCCATAGTAATAAATGTAAATAATGAAAAACATTGAAAAACATCACCCTCTAAGGCAGTTTTGTCTTAGGGTCAAGACAGAACATTTTCAGAGAGTTTATGATTTTATCTTATTGGATTTTGTCTTATCTGAACTGCCATTGCCTGAAGAAATATCGCAGCGTGAAAGGATATTTCCCTACAAGTAGGCGGCGCCCTTAAGCCGCTTTCTCCAGACTTTGAATTGACCTCTCGACGGTTGGTCATGTACGTGTGGGCCAAGTGATATCAGACCACAGTGACAGGGGAGGAAAGGGGAGGGAAGAGGTCACACCACCGTCCATTGACCCCTATTAATAAATTCATTTTAAATTTTCACTTTTGATTATTCAATTCCCTGTGGCTGCTACCGAATAACGTTATGGGATGGAGTTACGTGCGTCCTCTTTGTAACCTATTAGTAACTTTCACATGTTGAATAACCGTTGTTGTCATTTTCCAGGAATTGGTTTGGTTGTTAAATTCCCACTCTGGTAGGAACGCGGTCGAAACATCAAGTTCTGGTTTGTCGATGATGCAAAAAGATTGGGTTACAATTCGAGCTGGATGTTATTATATTTTTTCCTAAATAGTTTTCTACTTTCCTTCCACGCAAATGCGAATACATTTCCTCTATCTAAATGTTACCTTCATATTTCCTACCACATTAGTTTAATAATATGTGGTTAGCTCAAACGAGTGGTTAGACCTGGTGGAAAAAAAGTTATTAAATATCGGCTATAAAACAAATTTGTGTGAAATATTATCAAACGATTTGTTTAATACTTTGGAAAATCTCTGTTATTATATAAAAGGTGATTTTAATTTAAAACCAGACTGAATGTTTTAAAAACCAATTTCAAGCCCAACATCTCCATGCTTTTATTTTTTGCTGTGGTTTTTCCCAGCCTCTCTCCAAGCTAATGTGGGTCTACCTCTTTTAAACCAACTTCCTCACCCATACACATGAAATTAAGTCTTTATTTTTTTAACGTCACGTCTTACTACCCATTCGGGTTATACGAAAATTTACTAATTACGCTAATGTGCTAAGGATAAAGAACTTAGACATTTGATGAAGTGCACCCGCATTTTTGTGGAAGTAAAGTGGAAAACCATTTTGGAAAAACAACCCTCACTACATCCAACTGTGATTTTAACCCTAATAGCCCCGTCATCGACCGTCTAGTCTATTGTGAGTGTGACGTCTTAGACCATCCAGCCACTGAAGTTGGTAGGTCGAGTGTTTTTAAACATGGTGTTAAATGTAGTGAATAAGTTACTTCGATGGTCCTGTGATCTAACGCGCTACTCTCTTGTTGGGCTGGACTTTCAAAGACAGGGAGATTGGGGTTCGATACGGGTTGGATGCACTGAGAGTGTTTTCCTAAGTTGTTTTCACTTTCCCTCCACAAAAATACGGGTGCATTTCTTCTAAACTAATCCCTCCTAATTCCTGACCAATTAGTGTAATTAGTAAATATCTTATAATCCGAACGTGTAGTAAGACATGGTGCTAAAAAAGAAAAAAAAAAGAAAATATTTTGTTTGGGGATATAAAATTAGTTCTCTTTTCTTACTTTCCTACCCACATATATAATCGCAGACATTTGATTGATATATAAAACTCTAAAATTATATTTTAACGACCGGAAAATTGGTGGTTTACCTCTAAAGAATCTGATTTAATTTTTAGTAAATAATTGGACATTATTAAATATTCTATTTTTAGTGACGAGATAAGTTGTATTTGGGGAGGTACTGAATTGTGCGTAGAAGATGACAGTTGCCACGTTAACTTGTGACGCAAGACGTTTATAACTAAACCGAGATAACGTCCACTAGTAGTTAGACTGCTATTAGGCATATCATTCGAGCTATTGTGGCTATTAACGGATCCAGATGAACACGATACGTTAAGAATTCCAGCTCTGGCGATGGTTTTCCGCATTGTTGTAGTTTTTATCGCCATTCTTTTTTTCTAGATGGATGCTTAGATATGTAACTAAATTTGACCTTCCGCTTGCTTTCTCTGTTTATTAGTCAATGTAAGTTTCAGGTGGCTCAAAAAGGCATTCAAACGTTTGGCCTCACAGAAAATTAGCCATTCCCCAAAGTGATATTACAGTATTCAATTGAACTGGTTTCACTAGGATAGGGTGAGCTTTATGAATTAATATTATAATAGCCTACTGTCCAATTTTCAAAGAAAGGGATTTTAGAAAATACAAACATTTTACTACATTATTAGTGTTATTTTATAGATATTGTTAATATATATAAAATGTGATGACTGCAGATCACGTGACATCATATGAATAAATATGCGAAGGTAAATCTAGTAACTATTTTTAGCTGTCAAATAAAGCCTTTACTATGGAAATTGGGTTATATAAGCATGCCTTGCCGCTACTTATTTGCTCCCCACGTCTAGGCACCCGTTTGCTTTTGCCACTGCTAAAGAGGATACTAGGAAAGGGGTGCTACTTTCCTCTTTTCTAAATGAAAATCCCGCTAAAGATAATTTTACCAACCCTATTCAAGATTTTTTTTAAACGCCGTGTCTTACTACCTGCTCCGATAAAAAGTGTATGTACCAATTTATCCAAAGTGTTAGGAATTAAAGAGGTTGAATTTATATCAAGGGTACCAGCATTTGCTTGGAGGTAGATTAGAAAACCATCTGGGGAAGGGGAAATACCCTCAGTTTACCCGACTGGGACTTGAACCCCGATATCCCGTCATTGGCAGTCACAGTATATTCTGAGAATTACGTCTGGGACCATTCGGCCACCGAAGTGGCTCACATTCAATATTAATTTCTGTTCAAATCCCAATGAGGGTCTTCGCATGGTGCGATAACAGCTGAGTTTGGAGTTTTATAGACGTAAACTTCGTTTACCCTGAAAGCTATTAGCCTAACCTTGACGGACATACACTATTGCCTTACATGTTTTGTTTCACACACACACGATGGAAATATTGTCCTGGAAAGTCTCTCTTCCTCCGTCCCCGTCCCCCCCTTTCCAATCCCGTGATTCAGCGGGCTCCTCTTAGCGATGCGGCGGACGCGACATAGGAGTGGAAGTGACGTCGCTTCAGTATTACCTCACGGGCCGGCGGGCTCGGTCGGTGAAGTAGTGAGTGGACTCTTGAGAGGTCTGTGGTCGTCATAGGAGGGCGGACCCGGTAGCCACATCCTTCCTTCCATTCCGTCCTTCTTCGAAGGATGTGTTTTACTTGAATTTGTGCAAGGAGCTATTTTGTTTCCTCCGTATTATTTATATATCGTTGTACTTCATGCGTGGGATCTTCAGTAGTGCTCGGGGTGTTATTCGTGAAACGCGTGAAAAGAAAGTGTCGTTTTAATAACAGTGTGTTATTTCTAGTTATTATTATACGTGTCTTTGTCATGGGGGACACAAGAATAATGACCATGTGGAGAAGTGAGTAATTGTGTTTCTATTATTATACCATTGCTTTTATTTTTTGACTTATAAGCTCATGTACTAATTACTCTATCGTGTTATGGATGAAAAAAGGTTGTATTTTGAGGAAATACACTCGCATTTGCGTGAAGGGAGAGTGTAAAACCATTTAGGATCAAACCATCCTCAGAACAGCCGACCTGGATTCAAACCCCAATCTCCCTGTCACCGGTAATTTAGTCTATTTGGAGTTTGATGCCTTAGACTACGCGGCAACCGCAACGGGTCCTTCTAACTTTATAATAGAAAATAACAAACAATATTATTCGTACCAAATGAATGGCACAAATAAATTAATGGAATTTATTTTTTAAATCGTGTCATTATAATCATCTATGCATTGCTATAAACCGGGATTATCAATTTTCGGAATAGAACAATTCACTGTTTCTCTAACAGTACTAATAGTGTCCCCATTCAAGTATACTATTTTGGGTTTGGAGGGGCTAGGGGTTAGAGGGGGAAACGTGGCTAGTACTGGATTATGTATAAAAATATCACCCTGGATGTGTCGAGGACAAGTGTTTCAAGTACAAATAGTAGACTACATTCCTTTAACATTATTTTGTTGAATATTATTATATTAGTCACGTTTGTATGACAAATAATTATATCAAGAGGAAGCCTTGAATTAAAAACTGACCATTAATACATAAACAAGCATTATACGTCTAACATAAAACAACAAATTATATCATTAGATCATTTATATACCTAATTTTTATAATGCCTGAAGTTTCGAAACTTTTCTAACCATATAGTAAGTGATGTGCTTAAAATACTCCTTTGTTATTAATATTAAATAATGTTTTTAGCACCGCGTCTTAGTAGTCATTTGGATTAAGCGCTCATGTACTAATTACGCTTATGGTTTTAGGAATAAGGAATACCATATTTAAAGGAAGTGTACTCATATTTGCGTGGCGGTAGAGTGGGAAAACAATTTTGGGAAAGCCACCCTCAGTACACCCGACCGAGATTCGAACCTCAATATCCCCGTCCTCAGCAGTTTAGTTCAGGCCTCGATCTCTTGATCTCCCCGTCATCAGCAGTCTAGTTCAGGCCTCAATATTCCCGTCATCGGCAGTCTAATTCAAGCCTTGACCTCTCTTGTCATCGGCAGTCTGGTTCAAGCCTCAATATCCCCGTCATCGGCAGTTTAGTTCAAGCCTTGATCTCTATTGTCATCGGCAGTCTGGTTCAAGCCTCAATATTCCCGTCATCGGCAGTCTAATTCAAGCCTTGATCTCTATTGTCATCGGCAGTCTGGTTCAAGCCTTGATCTCTATTGTCATCGGCAGTCTGGTTCAAGCCTCAATATCCCCGTCATAGGCAGTCTAGTTCAGGCCTCAATGTTCCCGTCATCGGCAGTCTAATTCAAGCCTTGATCTCTATTGTCATAGGCAGTCTAGTTCAGGCCTCAATATCCCCATCATCGGCAGTCTAGTTCAGGCCTCAATATCCACGTCTTAGCAGTCTAGTTCAGGCCTCAATATCCCCATCATCGGCAGTCTAGTTCAGGCCTCAATATCCACGTCTTAGCAGTCTAGTTCATGCCTCAATATCCCCATCATCGGCAGTCTAGTTCAAGCCCCCGTCATCGGCAGTTTAGTTCAAGCCTTGCGGCAGTAGTTCAAGCCTCGAGCACTATGTCGTCAACAGTCTAGTCTACAGCAAGAATAGCGCATTATACCATGTAGCTAACAAAACGGATTAGGCCCGGTGCATACATCCGTTGTTTTGACGTGCAGTGTCGCTGCGGGGGGACAGGACAAATCAATACACACACTGCGGGAAAATGACGCACAGTACTCACTCTGCCGCCATCAGAGATGGATGTATATCGGAGGAAAAAGTGTAATATTGGCTTATCTTGTATACAATCCGATTAATAGAGTTAGAAAATAGTTAGGTTAATTTTTCTCTTGAAATAAGATACCGAGAGACCAGAGCTGCGTAATCGGTACTGTTGAGGCGCTGTAGAGAACTGCGGGTCAATACGCACGCAAGATAGGACGTACGGTACCGCAACGTCACCGGAGGTATGTGTTCATTGCTCCATCTATCTTAGTATCCCAAACTATTCCGGCACCTCAGTAGAACCACACGTTAAACAAACTGTTGTGTGCACTGGACATCAAGGGGGGATGGAAGACGTGAGAAAAGGCCAGTGTTTTTGCAATTTTTATGGCAAAACTTTTTTTGTACAAACATGGAGTTTAATTTTCCTCACGTGTTTATATCAACAGTTCCTGAATAGCTTTCATGAACATGATGGCTTTATCTAAGAAACTTTTTAAATGAAGTGCATGGTTGTCATTTAATTTCAGAATATCCTTGAAATTTTAAGGGTCATCATGTGAAGAAAATTACATTCTATGTTTGTACTGGAGCATTATTATTTGTATTTTGGCAAAAAAAAAAATGTTTTGCCATAAAACTGCAAAAACAGTGGCCTTTTTTTGCGTCCCCTTCCATCCAACCTTATTACTAAATATTAATTTAGCACCGTTGGTAGCGCGTTTACCTAATGTTTTAAGGGTCTCTGATTCGATTATCATAAATGGGCAAAGAGTATCACTATAGAATTTATTTTTGTTCCTTAAACGGTCTGGGGTATTCTTATATTGTTTGCCCTAGAATTAAGATAGAAATAATAGCATTCACAGAACTGAGTAACCAAAAATTATTGCCAGAAAGGGAGCGGGGAATAAAACCCGTGCCTATGACCACGTGCTCCAAATGTAAAGCTATCTATTTATAAAATGTAATAACCGCGTCTTACTACCTGTTAATATTGTACGCACTCATTTATTGAGAATTGCTGGGGATGGGAAAGTTGGAGTTAGAACCACCACGTGGTTTTATGAGGGTGATTTTTCTTAAGTAATTTTCCCAACCTCCGCGCAAATTTGGGTACATTTCCTCTCAATTATACCTTTCTAATGCTTACAAATTAGAATAGTTAATATTTATCTAGATGCACCGTGTCTTGCTGCCCGTTTGGTCGATCTGTGTTTTACACTAATGGGAAAGGTTTGAGGAAGGTGTAATTTAGAGTAAATGTAACTAAATTTGTGTTGAGAGAGAGAAAGAAAGGGTGAAAAACCATTTAAGAAAAGTCACTCTCATTTCACCCGCATAAAGATTAAAGTCCCGGCCTCTGCGTTAGTGGAAATCCTGTTTGATTTGAGAGTGACGCATTGGTTTCTGGTTTAAGCCAACATGCTTTCAAAAGCCAAATAAAAAAACAATAACCCACCGTGTATTGTTTCCTAAAGACCTTTATATTTGGCTAGCTTTCTTTATGGTTAGCAAGTCTACACATATAGGGGCTTCTGGGATGGTAATACTATTCAACAAATTAATCATTTAATTATATCATCACCAGTGGACATCTTTATGACGTTTACGAGCAGCTAGTTATAAAACCATTAACAAGATGGACCGTCATCGCTTTCATGGAGCGCAAGTCGCAAACTCTGCATCAGATTTACTCCACGAATCAGCAAGAGGACCTCCCACACGATTATATACGTCTCGGTCGACGATCCGTATAGCACGACGCAGTATTATCATAATAATAATAATGTTCTAGTTGTTGAATATTTTACAGTCGTCCTTTGTAGAATGAACTCTATTTACAAGTGGGTCGTGCTCTGCGAGAGCCATCAAGGTGTAGAGAAAGTTGTGGGTGGCTACCACAGCCCTGATGGTTATTGGATAATGGTATCACTTGAGAATATGGTGGATTTGTACTAGCTCCCTCATGGCTATATGATAGTGACATTACTTGAGAATGTGGTGGATGTGTACTAGCTCCCCCACGGCTATATGATAGTGACATCACTTGAGAATGTGGTGGATGTGTACTAGCTCCCTCATGGCTATATGATAGTGACATCACTTGAGAATGTGGTGGATACCTACTAGCTCCCTCATGGCCATATGATAGTGACATCACTTTAGAATGTGGTGGATGTGTACTAGCTCCCTCATGGCCATATGATAGTGACATTACTTGAGAATGTGGTGGATGTGTACTAGCTCCCTCATGGCCATATGATAGTGACATCACTTTAGAATGTGGTGGATGTGCACTAGCTCCCTCATGGCCATATGATAGTGACATCACTTGAGAATGTGGTGGATGTGTACTAGCTCCCTCATGGCCATATGATAGTGACATCACTTGAGAATGTGGTGGATGTGCACTAGCTCCCTCATGGCCATATGATAGTGACATCACTTGAGAATGTGGTGGATGTGCACTAGCTCCCTCATGGCCATATGATAGTGACATCACTTGAGAATGTGGTGGATGTGCACTAGCTCCCTCATGGCCATATGATAGTGACATCACTTGAGAATGTGGTGGATGTGCACTAGCTCCCTCATGGCCATATGATAGTGACATCACTTGAGAATGTGGTGGATGTGCACTAGCTCCCTCATGGCCATATGATAGTGACATCACTTGAGAATGTGGTGGATGTGCACTAGCTCCCTCATGGCCATATGATAGTGACATCACTTGAGAATGTGGTGGATGTGCACTAGCTCCCTCATGGCCATATGATAGTGACATCACTTGAGAATGTGGTGGATGTGCACTAGCTCCCTCATGGCCATATGATAGTGACATCACTTGAGAATGTGGTGGATGTGCACTAGCTCCCTCATGGCCATATGATAGTGACATCACTTGAGAATGTGGTGGATGTGCACTAGCTCCCTCATGGCCATATGATAGTGACATCACTTGAGAATGTGGTGGATGTGCACTAGCTCCCTCATGGCCATATGATAGTGACATTACTTGAGAATGTGGTGGATGTGTACTAGCTCCCTCATGGCCATATGATAGTGACATCACTTTAGAATGTGGTGGATGTGCACTAGCTCCCTCATGGCCATATGATAGTGACATCACTTGAGAATGTGGTGGATGTGTACTAGCTCCCTCATGGCCATATGATAGTGACATCACTTGAGAATGTGGTGGATGTGCACTAGCTCCCTCATGGCCATATGATAGTGACATTACTTTAGAATGTGGTGGATGTGCACTAGCTCCCTCATGGCCATATGATAGTGACATCACTTTAGAATGTGGTGGATGTGTACTAGCTCCCTCATGGCCATATGATAGTGACATTACTTGAGAATGTGGTGGATTTGTACTAGCTCCCTCATGGCCATATGATAGTGACATCACTTGAGAATGTGGTGGATGTGCACTAGCTCCCTCATGGCTATATGATAGTGACATTACTTGAGAATGTGGTGGATACCTACTAGCTCCCTCATGGGCATATGATAGTGACATTACTTGAGAATGTGGTGGATACCTACTAGCTCCTTCATGGCCATATGATAGTGACATTACTTTAGAATGTGGTGGATGTGTACAAGCTCCCTCATGGCTATATGATAGTGACATCACTTGAGAATGTGGTGGATGTGTACAAGCTCCCTCATGGTCATATAATAGTGAAATCACTTGAGAATGTGGTGGATGTGTACTAGCTCCCTCATGGCTATATGATAGTGACATTACTTTAGAATGTGGTGGATGTGTACAAGCTCCCTCATGGCCATATGATAGTGACATTACTTGAGAATGTGGTGGATACCTACTAGCTCCCTCATGGCCATATGATAGTGACATTACTTTAGAATGTGGTGGATGTGTACTCTCTGCCTCATGACCATGGGATAGTGACATCACTTGAGAATGTCGTGGGTATCTAGTAGTCCCTCATGGCTAAAGGATAGTGACTTCACTTAAGAATGTTGTAGGTGTTTACTAGCTCCTTCGTGACAATGGGATAGTGACTTAACTTGAGAATGTAATTTATACTAACTCCCTCGCGGCCATAAGATAGTGACTTCACTTGAAAATGTGTTGGGTGAGCAATAGCACCCTCGTCTTGTTCAGCGAGAAATTTGAGGCTACTGAGAGGTATCGCGACTCAACCGTGCATAGTCTCTACACCTTGATTAGGCCATCGCGCATCACTTCATGGAATTTTACGACCCTTGACTAGGTGTGGCTGTGGTGCCTTTTAGGACTTGATTCTTTTTTTCTTTTAGCCATCAGGATTGGCCATGCGGTGTTGGCGTATTTGTTAGCCTCAGGATAACAACACTAGTTTGAGCCCGAATGACTGCAATTGTTTTTTATATATACTACATATTGTGATCGGTAGATTTTGTTGCAGTTTTTATAGAAAAATGCCTATTTTTGCCCAAATTAGTGAGAATATTGTTTTATTAGTAGGTTTAATTGAATCTTCTGCATATAGTAATCTCAACACTTTTTAAATATCTGTGATTGGTGAGATTAAACATGATTTTCCGTCCTTATTTTAAAAATACCGTTCAAATGCCTCTATCCTCATTACAAAATATATTCAAGGATTGCGAATTTCAAAATATTAATATTCTTTTCATTAATTTTTATATTTTAGCACCACATCTTAATATCCGTCCAGGTTATACGCAAGTGCTCATTATTTAAACACTGTTTTGACGATCTTATTAGTTTCTCCCGAATCCTCTGAGTGTACGTAGAAAAATTGAGAATTAAATCTGTTGATAGGGGTTAACGTTTCATTATCATCTAAAAACCCAAAAAAGTGCTCTTCTTTTTGATTCCATCTGTCTGTATCTTAGCCTAGAACTGAAATATTTTACCAATCGCACTTAAACTTGATATCTGATGTATTCATAATGCTCGCCAGAACAATTTTTGGAATTAAGATAACCCTATTATTTTAAAAAGCACCCCGCCTTACTACCTATTCGTGTTTATACACTTTTGTACTAATTACGCTTATGAGTTAGGGACGAGGAAGGTTGAATTTAGAGAAAGGGTACTCGAATTTGCGTGGAGTGAAAGTCGTAAAACCATTTAGGAAAAAAAACTCAGTACATGTGACCGAGATTCTAACCCCGACCTCCATCATCGGCAGCCAATCTAGTTAGAGAGATACGTCGTAGACCATGCAGCCACCTAAGCAGGACTAACCCTAAAATTACTTGGGCTGTTTACCTAAGGGCTGAAATAGTATATAAATCGATTTTTTCAAAATTGGACTTTAAAGATTTAGATTAAAATTAATATTTAGATATTATAACGTTACCACCAAAAATGGCACATCTTTAATTAGTCTGAGGGTAACTCACATCAGTGGATACCTCCAATTTTGATCATATCAATCCTTTGGGTTATGAAATAGCTTATCATTCCAAAGTTGTTGAGTTATTAAAAATTAAAAAGCCTTATTTGAAATATATTTGTGTAAAACCAATAATTTCCAAGCCATTGGCAAATATATTTTAATGAAGGTCTTTTAAAAGGGGAATTGATTATTATGCTCTTTGGTAGACAGAAGTGTTCCTCTTTTCTTAATGTTTTTGTAACAAACTATATTATTTCATTTATGATTTTCGGTAGAATGTGATTATATTATTTCCTGTGTGTTTTTACAACAATGTTTATTATTTCGTTTCACATGTCATACGAGTTTTAAGTAAATGTCTATATTTGTAGGTGGAAGAGCGGGAAAACATGTACGGTGGGTGTACCGTACCCTTTTTTCATATATAACTCAATCTAAAGAAAAAGCTCGGTATTTGATTTGGTTTTTATAACATATGATTTTAAAATTTTCTATTACTATTCTCTACGAGTAAATAAGCAAAGATTGGTATTCTGATTAGATATTTATAAATTGAAAAATGACGCCTAGACACGGGGATTAAACCCGGGACCTTTAGTTTAGTACGCCAATGCTCTAACCAATGAACAATCCAGGAATCTTCCTGTGCCCAGGGTCATTGTTCACTCATATTTTAAGGCAGAGTCTGTGATGGACGTGCGGAAATCATCGGCTACAAATGTGTACTCGTACAAGTGGCATTAATAAGCCAACTCCCGAGACGAAGGTGGCTGCGTTATCTGATAGCTCGTGATCTTAATAAAATCATACATTTGTAGCTGATGATTTCTGCACGTCCATCACAGACTTCGCTTTAAAATATGAGTGAAGAATGAGCCTGGGGTCTCGGGTTCGATTCCCCTGTCCATGTGTAATTTTAAAATTTTCAGAATATGTTATCTAGATGGCGTAATCCTCACTAAAAGCATAAATAATAGCTTCGGCTATTTGATTCTTAGGTTCTGGTTAGAGGTTGAAAATATTGGATTCAGACAAGACTAATTTCTATTTATGTTTGCCATAAAATATGTTTATCGTAAAACTAATCAAATACGAGCCCTTTCTTTGCATCCCACCTTAGAAATAGTTATGAGCCCCCAATCTATGGTAACAGTTATCAGGAAGGACACCCCCCTTTTTTCATTTGGTATATAATGATGAGTTACATACCCTGTATTGATCACATTACATTGTCAGGATAGTAAGTCTCATAGATTACGGTGGGTGGGACACACAGCGCGAATGGAAGAATCTAGAACCATGTTCGGAGTGTTGACTGGCAAACCTAATGGGAACTAACTATTGGAAAGACCTAGATGCAACTGGGAGGATAACATTATAATGAACCCGAAAGAAATAGTGTAATAAGTTGGATTGGATAGAACTAGCTCAAGATAGGGATGATGTGGACTGAATATAGCTATACCAAGATAGGGATAGGGTGTAATAAGTTGGATTGGATAGAATTAGCTCAAGATAGGGATAGGGTATAATAAGGTTGACTGAATATAGCTAGATCGAGATAGGGATAGGGTGTAATGAGGTGGACTGGATATAGCTAGATCAAGATAGAGATAGGTGCCGTACTTTTGTAAGCGCGGCAATGAACTTTGGGGTTCCTAATGCCATAGAGGAAGTAAATACAAGTTCGGTCTGCCCTCTCCTTCCGCCCTCCTTTACCCATTAGTAATTAATAGCTAGTGAGGCTTATGCTTCACCGTTCTACAAAGTAATTCAATCCCCGAGGGATTTCATCCTCTTCATTCTCGTGATGCCGGTACCGTGTAGCCCGAGGTGCCACAGCTCTAAGTATGTCATCTCCAAGAAGGTGTGGTCCTGATTGTCAACCTCGAGGAGAGACGTGTTCGTCGTACAGTTCGGCCATTGTCTGGTTCTTATAATATCAAGTCACCCGGCCGAGATAACGGGGCGGTCTCGTAGATCACTCCAAAGTCGTTCGTTATTCTGATCACTTCCTCAAAAGATTTCTATCGCCGTGAGAAATTCGTGTGTGGGATCGATTTGGTTCTTTACCAAGTCACATTATTTTAACGCTGAAATTTAAAGGTTGAAAGTACAACTTCTGACAGAAATAATCTATAACGTGACCGCGGAATTTAACGGAATATATTTTTCACGAATGAAATTTGATGATTTATGTAAATACTCAACTTGGGTCTTACATTTTAAAAACATCGGATTAAAATCTTGAAAATTATGTGGTTTTCATAATTTATTATGTTCTAATACTTAAATCCCAAAACATTGTGTTCCGGTATAAATTTTTCGGTAAATCATCAAACGTATACTCTGGGATAGACCTCCCAGCATTTTTTAAACACAATTTTAATAATTCAATGTTGAGCTGAAAAATTTGCGAGGTTATTAAAATAGTTTTTACTTTGACGAAATTTAATTAAAATTGGACAAATGGGTGATAATACGTAGCGTTAAAAAAGTTTTCTATAAACATCTAGCTCCAGCTTATAACATTAATAAAACAGGAATAGGCATAGTTTGAGTTTATAGCCCGTTCCTTATACCCCATATGGGGCTAAACCATACGTCTTGCTTTCTCTTGCTCTCGCTCATTCTCTCTCTCACACACTCTCTCTCTTTCCCCCACCCGCACTTAGCATTGATCTGAGTCGGTTCCCTTTCTAAGAAGTTGCAGTACAGTAATGCACGTTTCATTTAAGTGGTTTTATATTATTTTTCTAAAAGCTCTAGCTATAGGCCTATAGATTTACTTGTGCCATAGTTGGTTACTGTTCATATACAGTATGAATAAAATAAACTGGAACCTATTTTACTCACTACCCATAGGTTATGCTCTCATTAAACTAATTGTAGGCTATGTATCGAGATCACTTCAACTTCATTCATTGCCGTGGTACACAGATATCTCTAATTAAGCTCACCAAAAGACTACATCTCTAAAATAATTAAAAAATCTTACTGTTATATGGTAAAATGTTGTCTGAAACATAACTCTTTTGATGGTGTTTATATAGGTTTTCAATAATATATCATCTTAAATTGTTATGTATAAGCTTTAAAACTGATAAAATTATTTTTAAAATGCCATGTGTTTAACTTATTCTATTTATTTTCCAGACCTATCACCTGTGCGATGGCAGCGCCGTCACGTTTCCGAAACGAACTGCTACAGCGTCAAAGAGCGGATCGTCGTGATGGGTACTGCCGCCGAGCGCAATGGGCGCTGTTGGTCTCCTCACCGAAGACGCCACTCCTCTAAGATTACCCCTCCTATAACCCCTCCTAACATCCTACTCGACGGATCACCGGTTCCATGCACACCTTCGTCAAGGGAGAAGCGTAACCCACTCCTCGATCGTGTCAAGAACACCCGCTTGTCTTGCTTCCGTTCCTCCGGCACTGCATCACAGCCGGAAGAGTCTTCCGGAAGCGAAGCCGGATCCTCTTTGTCAAATTTCAACCACCCGGAAGATGATGACGACTGCCAGGAATTACTTAGCTGTGATCAAGACAGCCTTGACGATAAAGACCTTAGTTCTGTCACGCCAAGTCCTTCGTGTCTCCTCCGGTTAGATCATCAAATCATAAAGGAAGTGGAAAATGAAGGCGATGCGAGTGAGTCAGAAATTAGCAGCGTGTGTTACGATCCTTCGTCTCATATAAGACCCGGTGGTAGGGTCCATGTCGACAGAACAGGAGTGTACAGTGTGTCCAAGTCTAATGAGAATGTTGTGTACTTTAGTAGTCAAGAAGAGGATTTGCGGTATCACGAACAGGGAGATGATTCCGGAAGCCATTTGGAGATAAATATAGGAGACATACACAAGTCACTAGGAATATATCCCTCAAAATCCTTAGGAGACAATAGTACAAAACAACCCAAATCAAAATGGAGGAGAAACTCAAGAGATTCCGTGAGCTCAACGTCATGTCTCTCTGCCAAATTGAGAGCCATGTCGGAAAAATACCTCAAGTCCTCCACTAGTCGTTTCTTGGCTAAATTGTACCGCCACACCGGAATAAATACTCAAACCAGCGATTATAACGAAAATGGAAGTGATAAGAAAAACAAACCGTCCACAAAGGCAAAGCTGAGGAGTTTCTCTTACGGTGCGTTGCCTGGTATCGAAGAGTTTCAGAGACGGCACAACCCCTTGTACCACGAGGAAGATGAAGACATCCACGATCATATCGGGGTTATCGAAGACCTGGGTCACGTCAGTGCAAGGGAAGTGGAGGACTGTGATAGTGGCATTATCGTCAACGATTCCACGACTTCATCCATGTTGGAAGGTGGTCTGTGCAATAGAGGCTCGTGTCGGCGAGAGAGCATCAGCTCTCATAAATGTACTCGTGGACAGTCTGGTCGAGTTTGCAGTCATCTTCGAAGTGCTTCTCAGGATCATCAACGATCAATATCGCTCTGTCACTATTATCCAAACTTTCATCCTGCAGAGATCAGACCGACTACTAACTACCTGGACGAGAATGTTGACGTGTGGAGTAATGGAAGCCGTGAGGAAAGTGCATTGGAGCGCACGGACGATGGTGTTAGTTCCGAGAGGAAATGTCCTCAAAGGGCCGCTTCATTGGACAGGCGAGAGATGTTTCGCAGGTACCATTCAGGGGAGTTTGGAAGTCATGATAAAAGGATTTCAGAAACTTGTAGTCCAGAGCTGATGCTCGAGCTGACAGATAAACAACGAAGACGGCAAAGGATTTCATCAACGAACGTAGACTCTGGGATAGTTAAATCTGCCCCCCCTTTGCCACCTCATCGTAATGAGGTGGACGCCGTTGACGCCACAGGACCCACAAACTTGAGGAGGGAGTTCAAGGTCGTCCGACTTTGCAGGAACGAGCCCGGAGAGGAACTTGGCATCTTCATAGCTAAGACTTTGTTGTTTGAGCAAGGGAATCCCGGATATGTCATCGCTCACATTGTTCCTGGTGGAATAGCTGAAAGGTAATTAACTGAAACTTGTTTTGATAAATAAATTTTAGCATTTAAAACCTAAATTAGCTGAAACTACAATTTTTCTATTTTTACATGTAATATGTAATTTGACGAAAAATTAATAATAGAATTGATAAATGTTCGTAAAATATCTTATACTTTGTAGGAAGAGTATAAATATTCATAGTTTTAATGGTAAAGCTATGAAAATAAAAGAGTGGCGTGCTACTAATTGATATAGTCTAACTTTCATAGGAAGTGCCTTTTATGACAGTTAGAAAAGTAGCTAGATCTGCTTTCACTTATTCAAACGTCAAGAAATGCGATCTGCAACTGATAAATTTTGATATATATATATATATAATCAATACATACAAACTAACACTTATAATACAGTAAAATACTATAAATGTTAACCGAAAAAAGTTTGTGTTTACAAAAAGCTCTCCTTATGTAAATTAGACTGTAGTCTGGGGTGAAATATGACTACTTCTAATGATTTATTAAACGTGTATTTGAAATATAGATAACAAACAACCTGAGCAATGAATCTGTTGGTAAAGCTTATATACCTTTTAAATACACCTATTGACAATAAAGCTATTATAAATATTTAAGTTAGTTTATGACCACATGCGTCGTATCATCATCTTATTTTCTTGGTTAGAATCATGACCGGTTTAACATGCAGCTCAATCGTCCCCAATACTAGTGGGTCATTTGTTAGTCAGCGCTAGTTATTGTTGTATTGTATTCAGATGTTAGATAGTTAATAATAATGTAAATGTTGTGTGTTGAGGTTATTATATATAGAAAAGTCATTTAATTTATTAGTTTACTCGAATTTAATGAAATAATTTTACTATTGAGTACATATTAGGAACATATTTTAAGGCCAGCTCTTTCATATTAGGCCAGATGATTTTTTTTCGCCAGGATAGTAAACAACAAACTAAACAACACAATTTACATTGTTTCCTGACCTGCGAAAGTTAAAAGGTGGTGGCCGAAATGTCAAATATTGGGAGTACTGCAAAATTTGAAGAGGTTATTAATAAATTTGTTACATTGCAGGTTGATTGTGAACTAATGACATTGTAATTTATTTGAATGTTGCATATGTTGTCATATTTTTAGGGATGGCACGCTGCAAGTTGGTGACGAGATTGTTAACGTCAACGGCCGCCGCTTGCGAGGACTGACGATGGGTGGAGCAAGAGAGGCTTTGGGCAGCGGTCTCTCCGAGGTGGACCTTGTCATAGCTCGTCCTCTTCACCCACATGACATGCTCCACGAAGCAGTTAAGCGCCGTACGTCAGGTTCTCGTCGTATCTCCATCAGCAGAGACACCATGATTGAAAGTTCCGTCGACTACGAAAACGTCTCGTTTCTTCCGCAGAACAGAGACAACTACTTCAACACCTCGGAGACTTCATCTTCTGTCCGCAGTAGCATGTCTTTCAGTCCCGACTCACTCGCCGAGAAAGAGAGGATAGACTCTACTTCGTCAGAAGCCACCATTGCTATCGATGGCATGAGAGACGAAGTATTTGACAATAACGACAAAGTCTTCAGCTCGACACCCAAAGCTGTGAAGAAGCGTCACCACTTTCAGAAAAACTCGAGCGGTAAACTTTACCGAAGGAATGTCGTCAGCTACTCTGAAGGTTTGAAACCTTCTTCCGCTTTGGGGAAGAATGAAGCCTCCGTTTTCGAAAACGAGTCTAAAAGTACTGAAAAGCATCCGAAAAGTAGGAGTAAGAACATCGATAAACTGACGTCCAAAGTGTCGCTGTGTTCAAATGAAATTGACTCTCTTACGTCAACGACCAACTTCTGTACTTTGCCCCGCCGACCGAGGTCGACGGTGTGTACCTTCCACACGGTGATCTTCGAGAAAGGTTCCGGCAAGAAAGGTCTTGGGTTTACAATCGTTGGAGGCAGGGACTCGCCACGTGGAGCCCTAGGAATCTTTGTGAAGAGTATCCTGGCTAATGGTCAGGCAGCAGACGATGGAAGATTACGAGCAGGTGAGGAAGAAAATTATTGAAGTATATTAAATGTTAGGCGTTAAAGATGAGTGTACGTATGCTTGACTCTAGCCTACCATGCTTTTTTTTGTATCCACTATCTGATTTTTAATCCTTTTTTTATATAAAAATACTGATGGGGTTAGTTCAAAATTGTTCTTTACATCTTGTAGATAAGATAAATGCATTGAAAATATTAACAAAAGATTTTATATCAGGAAATAAAATAAAATATATAAGCCTTATTTATTGAAAAGAAATAGATGTTGGTCTAAATTCTAAATGGCTAAATAAAAAAATCAAGTTTTATCAAATACTGACGTTTTCTCAAGAGAACATTAATTTTTTTAAAAACCCAATATTGATACTTTATTTCCAAAAACGACGACTAGTAAATAGTTTTTTTTAAAGAAACTCTCGCTGTTTTGAGGAAATACTTTTAATTCCAATACACTTTGTGGAATCCTTGTTTGCATTTGGACTAAAGCCTAGAGGAGTGGCTTAGCACTTCTCATCACTGCTTCATATTGTCCCCTTAAGACAACAAAAGTGCAAATTAAATTATACTATAAAATAATCTGACTGATATTTTTTTCTGTGGGGGTATTTGTATGATTGATAATAAATTTCACGATCGAGTCTCAACCTATACGAGTCCATTAAAAGCCCACTAGACCATAAACATTAACCTGAACAGCAAGGGCGTAAAATGCTTTTTTTTTATAAAGGAGAGTTCATTATAAATTTGATGTAATGTGTCAATGCAGTTCATTTATTACTCAAGTTTTTCTCTTTTAGTGTGTAACTAAAATATTTGACATTTTCTCATACCTACCTACTAGCTTGTCTTATTCTAAGAATCTCCCTTTGTTCTCCACCAGGATGCACTAAAACCACACCATGTATAAAATGTTGAGAGTCATAATTGGCGATTTTATTGAATGGTTACTTTATTTGAATAATAAATTAGTTAGTGGACCTACTTCAGTAGTAAAATGGTCTAAGGTGTCACTCTCGCAATAAACTGAACTGCCGAAATTGATGTTCGAATCCCGGTTCAGATGTATTGAAGTTGGGTTTTCCTAAATGGTTTTCCACTATCCCCACCACGCAAATGCAAGTACACTTCTTCTCAATTAAACCTTACTCATGCCTTACACAGTAGCATAATTAGTATATATGCGTATAATACGTGGTGCTAAAAAAAATAGTAAGCTACGTGGTATTTGAAATGAATAGTAAAATAAAGAAGCATTACAGGTACTTTAAGATTTCATAGTTATGTGGAGCCCCCATAGTAAGGGGCCCATCATTTTACAAGGGGAAGAGGTGAATAGACCATCCTAATCCCTATTACAACCTTTCTTCGCCCATGTTGAACAGGCTATGTTTCACATGTTGACGCTACATCCTAATGTATGAAGGCACAGCTACGATTCTGTAAGGTAGTGGTTACCAAATGGCCTTGACGAAAAAGTGATGTACAGAAGAAATGATGTGATTTCGGTGGTGGGCGGGTAGTAGACATAGAAGGCCAGCAAAAATAAATAAATAATATAACTAAAAAGTACATAAAATCATTTTTTTGAATTATTATAGTCCTATAGGGCTTGAACTTGAGTCACTCATTAAAGTTTTGCCGGGCTGTGGAAGTATGTCGAGTTTTAAACACGGACCTCCATCAAAAATAATTGGGGACCTCTGCTCTAAGGTGTAATGTGTGGGTTAATATTTCAGGTGACGAGGTGCTGGCGGTTAACGGCCAGGTTTGTCACGATCTGAGTCATTCCGAGGCTGTGGCGCTCTTCAAGAAGATCAAATCTGGACCTGTCGCGCTGCACATCTGTCGCCGTGTCCGCATAAGAGACGCGTGAGTATTTGTTTTAGTCACGACTAGGTTAACTTTTTTTTCATATGAAAATTGATGTAAAATTACACCTATAACTTAAGCCCTTTAAGAGGGAATGTATACTTCATTCACGGTAGGAGTTTACCTCTGAAAGGTCTTTTTTCCTACCAATATCCTACTATATAATAGATTTCTGGTAGGGAAAAAGGCCTTTCAGAGGTAAACTCCTACCGTGAACGAACAGTAGGAGGTGAGGAAGGAGAGGGGGGTTTAAAGGTTATTGCAATTTTTATTATATTAAAAAACCTTTTTGGCTAAATAACAACAAAAAAAACACTCAAATATATATATTTTTTTCAACTTTCTGCGTATTATTTTCTCAGAAGATAATAAATATCTGTTATGAGCATTGTGGAATTCGAACATGTTTATTTACGTTTATTTTAAAAGGTTTAAGCTCAAATATCACTATACTCATGATAAGTATCCAAAAATAGTCATAGAAAAATTATATTTAACAAATATACTACTGGAGAATTAATTTATTTTGGACAAAAATTAGTTTTGCTATTAAAACAATAGAAATACAGACCTTGACTCGCATTCCCTTCCATCCCACCTTAAATTGGCCCTCTTGCTGCCAAGCCATCTAGAGTAATTATATGCCCAAGGTTATATATCACCTCTAGTAATGGGATATCATCGATAAATACCACAATCAAGCACTTTATCGAGGGCGCCGCTTTCCTGGCGGTAAAAATCCTCCTTTTCGATATTTTCATGATAACAGCTCAAAACAACAAAAAGAATTCTCGAATAACTTCGAATTAAATGTCGTAGTCGTAGTAACAAAATAAAATTACTTCTATTTGTTTGATGAAGGCTAAATTAGTTTCCAATACCGTTCCACCTTAGTTAGAGAACTGGGACAATTTCCTGAAACGTTGTTTGAAATGAGATAATTTTACATTTTCACGTATAGGCCTATAGTATAACCTCGTTGCTCCAAACAAATTAAGAGGGAAGCTAGTTTGGATTAGTGGAAATTTGGGTTAAGTGGTAGAATATATGGAGGTGTCAATGGGGAGACCGAGTATTTTGTACAAATCTTAGATTGCAGTTAAATAAGTTATATAAAATTTACAGGAAAACACATTGTGTTGGCCAAGACATGTAAATATTTAGTCTTTATCACCGCATATTATAATTCTCTTTGAACTTTTGAATTTGCTATCACTCAAATGTCTTAGNATGCATTTTCTAAAAAAATTGTTAGGATTATCTGTGATTTCGGACTACCGGGGTCTTACTGTATTTTTAAAAATTATTTATCTCAAAATTTAAGGTGATTTTTGAGTAGACCATATTTCAAAATATCAAAACACTAGTTAAATACTTATTGACATCTGTACTCCTGTAATACTTGTTACACTACTGAAAGTGGCCCCTCTTAATAGTGTTACATATGTCCCCACTATTAATGACAATTCTGTCAGCTGATAATTTTTCCTATTACATATTTTCACTCTACCAACTACCGATTATATCAACGGTAACTTTTAACATCAGTGTATACATATAATAGATCTAATCTATCAAAACCAATAAGAAAAGAAACAACTGTGGCATGGTTGACCAATCAATGGTTGACATTTATTCAAGAGTAATAGGTAATAAATAGTAAATCTTCCAGAAAGGACAAGATATTTAAAGAGTTAAAAGTTTTTATTTGATATTTATCAAAATAAAATTATTATTTCTAGTATTTCTATGGTTGCTTCTTAGTTAAATGTAATCAAAGGCATGGAAATACAATTTTTCTATGGGGTTTTCACAAGAAAATATTACTATGCATTTTATCCAATAAAAGTTTTTATACATATAATGGAACCCTAGAGCATACCCTTCCTCCCTTTCTACACCCTTGAATGTAATTAACATTTACAATGTAATAGGCCTGAGGACACCAGTCACCATTATTGGCTTAAGTCCAACACTTAACAATTAGCTGAGATGGTACCGCACCTGCCCATGACCTAAAGGGCTACGGGTTAAATTCCTGGCATGGACAATTTATCATTGTTGAAGTTGGAAATTTTTCATTCGCAGTGATAGCCATGGCACACATTTTTATGACATGTCATTTTTTTATTGGAACATCATAGACAATGATAATATGTGCATATATTTTATTTATGATCATCTGGTTGGGGAAATGTTTTTATAAGTCATTCTTTGGTAATTTTGTATTTTAGGGCATATTTTCTTGGTTTTGCATTATTTTTTTATTCACCTTTAGTATTTTATGTTGGATAAGTAGATATATTCTTAAATACTATAATTCTTTTACAAATGTATGAATGCTCATGCTTTTTTTTTCAACACACAGTTGCCGGATTGGGAATATAATGAAGTAGGCAGTAAACTTTATCCTCATTGCTGGTATGGTTGGATAATAAATATTCCTGGTGACACACTGCAACTAAGCAGTAAAGGGTTGCATTGGGAGGGGGTAGATATTGCTTTACTTATGAAGTAAATATTTAAGATCAGAATTTGGTTGCTAAATGCTTTTAATTGCATATATATTAGTTTTCATTTGTAAAGTGGAAGTTTGATTTAGTCATGTGCATTCATCGGGAGTTTTTATTCTAATTTTAAAGAGTTTTTTGTTACAATTTTGAACTCATTTTCTATAGCTTTTTTGTTATTTTATGTGTCTTCTTTATATTACTTTCATGTCATAAGAGTCCGAGCCAGGTGATGCATTAACAGTTCTATAATTATGCTAATTTGTAAGTCTTATGCTGATATAAACATAAACAATCGGTTCAAAAACACCCTCATTAGCCTATATAACAGTACATTAGTTATTTATAAGGTGCTCCTCTCGCAGTAGACTAGACAGTTGATGATGGGGAGATCGAAGCTTGAATCTCAATTGGATGTACTGAGTTTTTTTTCTTCCAAAATGGTGTTCCTCTCTCCCTCCATGCAAATGCAGTTACACTTTGTTTAAATATAAACTTCCTAATCCGTAAAACCAATAGTGAAACTAGTAAATAAGTCTATAAGCCAAATGGTTAGTAAGATTCGGTATTAGAAAAAAAACACAATTATTATAAATTTTATTTTCATATTCCTTGTGTTATGTATTAAAAAACCAGGTGTTATTCTCTCTATAATTTGTTCACAGATCGACAAAAGCTAAATCTTGCACGGACTTAGTCCAGTCAACTGAGCCTGATGAATGATCTGCAGTCATGTGACACCCGTCATTGTTGCCACCACAACGGAACAACTTTTCTCTACAGCCTACAATGTCTAATGAAGTTCACAACCCAACACAAACTTTATCAGATTGAATAACTCTATTGTTCATTTTTGATTTACAGTGCCGATCAGCTTAGTAGTAAAAAAAAAGTTTAAACACAGACTTTTTTTTTCGGAAGAAGATAATATAACAATTTACTAAAACTTTTGCCTATTATTTCTGTGGCTGTGTTTTATATACCGAATAATTACTTTTACATATTATTTTCACCAAGAACGCCCATGTTTTGTACACTTGTAAGAAGATTACAAAATAAATGTATGTATTAATATTTTAAAACTTGAAATAGCTGTTTGTATTAATTTTAAGTTAATTTTTTATACAATTATCTTTAAAAAATCATGTTCAAATTGAATAAATAGGCCTACCTTACAGTTATAAGGGTTTAATAAACTAGAAAACTTGTGCAATGCATCTAAAAAATTAACACAATATTCTAAGTTACCAAATTATTTTATAATGGACTTTTATATTCCTTTGAAAATAAACTCTGTTTTTATTATTATATTTACAAATGTGTGTTTCATTCATTTTTGTTGCTGCAAAATTAGTATTTAAAAAACAAACTCAATTGTATTTTTATACTAAAATGATTAAAAAATAGGTAACACATATTTTTGTTTAATTCCCTTAAACATGTGAACAAATAAAACACTTTTAGCTTCTAGATTCCAAAGTACATAATTATAGCTATTATATAACTCAATCAGATCTTATTGAGGGTAGGGTCATCGTATGTTGAGGCATTTATTTAAAATAGCTTTCAATGAGCCGTGGTTAAGGTGGACAAATTAAACAGATTCAAATAAAATACCGATTTAACAATAAATGGGTGAGTTCACCAACAAATAAAATCAAACATATTTAAAGATAAATATATATTATGTCAACAGTTTTAATTGAATTATGTTAATTTGCTTATGAAAACAGAAAGGTTAAATAAGACTTTTTACACATGAGCTCCATTCAAAATTCCAGTTTAAATTTTTTTACTGTATGCAAAACGTTAAGTAACATTTTTAAATATGAATGTTGTTAGTTACTTTATTAAGGTGGGGATGTAGGGAATGTGAGGAAAGACAAATGTTTTTGCAAATTTTATATAAAACATTGTTTTGGTCCAAATTAATCAAATATTGCTTTAGTGAAACCAATTCAGTAATACCAACTATGCGGTAGGTATCAAGGTGATTTTTGCCCACCCAAAAATTGCATAGGAGGGCATAATTACATTTTCATCCGCCCCCTAACCCCAAAAAATTATCAGAGTCTCTGAAAGAATATCCACATTTTCGTTTATTTTTCGTTTAACTATAATTCTCTGAATCAGAGAACTATACTTCCATATAATGACTGTTAATGTAACACATATGGTAGAGAATTTCAGACCAATAAATGAGTAAAGAAATAGGACATTTCTTCAGAAAATATATATTTAGTTATTTAAGCAAACGTTATTGTTCACCTAACCTATGGGTGATTTTTTCCTGATAGTAAGTAAATATATTTTTATACATACAGAGTAATGTTTACATATTACACATTTGTTTGTTTTTTCTACTACACAACCCTGCATTCCAATAATCCCCCTCCCCCCCCTATAAAAATAATAATAATAGGTGCCACTGAAAACCACAGAGTTTAATTTTCTTCACATGGTGACCTAAACAGTTGTTGAATATTTGTCAAGGGTGTCGTGGAATTTAGTGAAAACTCATCTACATTTTAAAAAATTATCATCTAATGCCGCGATGCTCACAAGTCATAACAGATATTCAACTACTGTTCACTATGTGAAGAAAATTAAACTTTTCTGTCTATAATGAAGAAATATTGGTCAAAAAATGTTTCATTATAAAAACTATAAAATTCTGGTCTTTTATCGCATTTTCTACACTCCTATACCCTGATTTTGGTAGGAAGAACAGTAGAGAAAATTCAAACATATTGTTTTACAGCCAACATTGATAACATTTTACTATATTATTTGTTTTAATTGATAGGTATTGATTATATTTATCAAAAGTGACAACTGCAGATAACATGACTTGATGTATGAAAATATTAAAATTGTTTTGGTAACTTTAGTAACTAACTTCTACTGTTCTTCCTACCAAAATCGTACTATACCTTAGTAATATAAGCTTATTTAATTTTAAAATTAAAATTAAATTTGAAAAATAAAATGTTTACTTGCAGGGTTGGTGCAAGGGTTTCATGCACCCTATGCAAGACTTAAAATTATGCGCCTCATTCGTATTCTGTATAATATAAATAAGCTGCATGCACCCCCTGCATGAAGCGAAATAATAAGGTTCTAAAATACTGGACAGAAAAATAAAATAATAAAAATAAGATGAATTTAAAATTATCTCCCCGACCTGCATCCCACAATCCCTTTAATCAATGTTTACCAAAATAGTATCCCCTTTTCCCCTTGATATTTTAGAAAGTGTTTGATTAAACATCAACACTATTCACCGACAAAGCAACTTTGAATGGTATAAAGCAATACAAGTTAGTATGTTACTAATCTATCTTTAAAAATATATACCAATATTAAATAACTTATTTAGAGGTTATTTATTTATTTAAAAACAATGTTTAGCTTATTTATTTCTAAAAATTATTTTTTTGAAAAACAAAACAAAAAAACTTCATTTTGTTGGAATATGCTTCTAGTTTCTAAGGCAGACAGAGTAGCATCGTTTCCCTCTAGTTCTAAGGCTGGGGTCGGAGTTGCATCGTTTTCGGCTGAAAGGTGTAATTATCGAATTACAGTTTTAGTTTACATTAATTCAGAAACATAAATATTTAGTTAAGAGAATGTACTTGCAAACAAAAGTATAGATCAGGGATTCTCAATCTTTCTAGGCTCACAGCATGATTGTGAAGTGTGTTAGAATCTCGCGTAACCCTTGTTATTATTATTTTTCATAATAATTAGGTTTAACATATTTTATATTTATGTTTATCATATTTTTTATTCAAAGTGGAATAAATGAGTGGCATATTAAACAGGTAACAATGTTTAAACTTTAAAACTATTTAAAAGAAAAAAGAAAATTTTTACTTACTCCCTTTCTAAATTAATTGAAAGGTATAAATAACAAAAAATAAAATACATAACACAACTATAGAGTAATATTTTTCTAAATATTGCAATGGTTGGTTAGAGCAAAAGTTTGATTTCTGGCCTAGTTGTTGAAAACGCAACACGCATATCATCTTCAAGACTTAACAGACTATTTTTTGGTTTGGATATTATTGTTGCCAAATTGATAAGGCTTTCTCGCACAGATATGAAGTTTAGAAGGGCAAAAGTAGGTCTTACTTTTCTAACTTAACTAGGGTGTTCCTCCACCCCAAAACAGGAGAATCTCTGGTATAGATCAACACTTGAAAATCAGCAAATAACGGACGAAAAAAAATAAACATATTTGATTTGGTCTGACGTTCAACAACCTCTACCGAACTCATCGGTTGCACTGTGACCAGATTAATGGAGTACCATGAGTTTGAAACTTTCGGAAAATTCGGCCGAAAGCAGTGCCATTTTGACCACAGCCCCAATGCACGAGCGTCGAACCGGCCTTGTTTACCTGTCTAGCCCTTTTGTGTGTTGTTTCAACGGATTATTATTCTGGCACCAAGAACATGCATAGAGTAGTTTTGATGGTGTTATGCACCCATTCATCACGCAGAATATGATACGTTAAAACAATGTGCGATAACATTAATAACGGTTAATAAAATGCGATAGAAAATTCAATGCTTTAGAATAAATACGCCGATAATGTTTTATATTCATATAAAAGCCGTGTGAGATTTCCAAACAAAAATTGATAAGCTATGTATAATTTATATATACAGTATAATATGAACTATCTATGCATGAATAATTTTTATTTGGAAGTCCTAGTTTTACACAGTTTGTATAGAGAATAATGTATACAAAAAAATTATATATAATACATAAATGGTAAACTACTCATTATTACTATAGAACCAATTTACAATTAAATGGCGATCAATTCTTTTGTTAAAAACACATGTGCAAATGTTGTTTAATAACAAGTTTTCATTATTATTCTAAGTTACAATTTATTATAGCTGTGTAGAAATAAAAGGTTATTAGTATTCTCATATTCAAGATACCGCTAGTGTGTCGCTAGGCTTAATCGTACCACCTCAAGAACAAAGCTGCGCTCTATCGTCTCACTTCCAAACTACACTAGCTTTATGATATACTCGCCAGGTAGCAGGTCTCTCCTCCTAAATAGTTATAATATTTACTCAAAGGTGTCTCTCCAAGATATAAGAAGTTTAGCGCGCTCTCTTGACGGTTTTTAACGAAACCTTTTAGAACAAAATAGACAAAAATATTGACGTTAGACTAGTTAAGTATTATTGTATACATACATAGCCTCATGACTTCTTTGACGCTGACTGACAGTTAGTTCACAGCTGACGGCTTTGAAAAATTACCAGACCAAATTCTGTATCCCTACGAGGAACCATGATCTGCAAAAACATGTGTTTATCAGCTGTCAGAAGTAAGCTGTAAGCTGTAAGCTGTGAGCTGTCAGTCAGCACCAAAGAAGCCATGGAGTTACTGTATTTATGAGCATTAAGGGACAGAACCTTTGAATTCTAATCCAAAAGAATATTCATGATTAGAGAAAATATAAAATTCAAGATCTCTACTAACTATATAAGAAAAGTAATCAAATATTAAATTTGGAATTATTTTTTTGAGCTTTTCGTTAATGTTATAGCTCTTTAACACAGTCATACATGATCTTTTATTGTTAAAACTCTTAATGTTTCTCTTTTTCTCACATTAGTATGAAACATCGGGCTACGTCTTGCATGGCCTACCCCTTCTTTTTATAAGATTCGGATTCGAAAATCATTATTGGTAGATAAAATAAAAATTTAGATTTGTAAAAATAATGGATTCAACCCATTTCTAGTGACTTTTTTTTTCAATGAGAAATAAAGCGTGAATTATTTAAGATACAAAATTATGTGTCATAAATAAACAAAAAAATATTGTTGAAATTAAATTTGTAGAAATAAAAATTTCTTAATACCATACTTCAAGACATTTTTTTCCTTATCATTCCATATTATTATTACTACTACTACTACTACTACTACTTACTAATACTTTTTCTCTGTTGAGGGCCGCATAAATTCTTGGGAAATTGGACAGGGGCCATACATGAAATTTATAATAACTAGTGCCCAGATATTGAAGACACACATACACATATACACCCATAGGTCTACCCACACCCATACATAATTATACATTACACAAATAACATTATACTTACGAATCTAGAAACTCCATATAAGTTAACAAGCAATTGAGTCAATTCCAAGAACATAATTTGTTGTTTATTTCTGCAATTTGAAGTATTTCGGTTTGAGCTGGCGGAGGCCGTGAGCGGCCTACGGGATGGACATGTCTGCCTTAGATCATGCGGCCAACGTAATAGGTGACTCAATTTTATTGAACTATGTAATATAATTTATCAAACTATTCTACTCTGTGCTCTCCATAGCTTCACACAATATAAAATATCCCATGAACACGCGAAATGAACAAGGATACAAACGTATGGTAATGAGAACGAGGTGACTATGAAATCTAGGATGGAATCTCGGAACTTTTGGACAGAAAACATTTGTTTCCCACATTCCTTCCCCCAAAATGACGGTATATTTCCTTTGAATTCTACCTTTTTCTTCCCTAATCAGTTAGTGTAATAATCAGATATGCGTGTAACCCTAAAGGGTAGTCAGACCCAAAGGGGAAAAATACCCAAAGAAATACCCACTTAGATTATTAATGCACAGTACGATTTAGGTAGTAAAAACAGTTTTGTTAGTTAGAAAAGTTATTAATTAATATTATTAGCACCGCGTCTTACTACCCGTTCGGGTTATACGCACTTACGCTAATGTGTAATGGTAGGGTGATTGTGAGATGAAATGGAGGACCTACAGTTTAACGTGGAATCCGAACCACGGTGGAGGCCTGGCATTTCCCACATTAACAAGATGTCTTGTCAGAGGTGAAGGAAGGGTTTGGTAATCAGATAAATCTGTGCCGGGACCGAGGATTGAACCCCAGCCGCCAGCATAGAAATTTGACACCTTACCCCTAGACCGCCAGGTCACCTATTAATTAATACAATTTTCATAAATGCACATGTCAATTCATGTGATCTATAGCTGTCAGTTGATATACATTATCAATACTTATAAGGTAATGCTAATAATAAGGTTACAAATGTCGAACACAAAAATTTGTGTTTGTAGTTTCTAAAAATGCCTTTCTATCAGAATCGTAATTGAGACCACTGGGCCAGCGGTCATCTCTATGTTCTCAGACTGAAAAAGCATGTGAGAGCGAAAATTAACATTTTCACCCGAACATCCGGGATACAACGATTATTTCAACATCCTGTACCCATGCCACCAAGAGGCAGAAATAATTTAATAACACCGTTTAATTTTTAAATAAAAGATTTTTGAGCAGCTAGGAATTGAAAAAAATACTTAAGTAAGAAATCTTCCGATTAAATAATTCAATAATAGTCCGTTCTGCGTACTTCCTCTCTGTGAGTAAGATATGCAATCCAATCGTCATTTGAAGAATCTTGGCCGATAGTTCAAACAAAAGTTACTAAATAAAATTGCATGTGTTAAGTAGCTGTCACCCCCAAATAATTCTGTCAATTTTGACAACCATGAAATAAGTACAATCATCAATTATGTTTTATATGCTTTATAACAGGGGTCGACAACCATTCTGGTATCGCGGGCTATATGAGTTTAAAACAAATGTTGGTGAACTGATTTAAAAAAAATCAACGTTATTGTTTTCATTTAGTAACTAGTAAGTAGTCTATTTTTTATTAACACAATCGTTTGTTTGCCAGGCAAACTGTGTCGGTGGTCCTCATGTTGCCGACCACTTATTTACAAATTATTTCTAAGGTAATCTGACATTTGTTTACCATTTTATTTTACATTTTCTATTAATAATATTGTTACAGGCTCTTCATCACGTATAAAGAAAATTCAAAGACTTTTTTTGCTATCAGGATTGATAGAATTTTAAAATTGTTTTTATTAATATTATTAATACTATTATTATTTATTTTATCACTTTTCCTTAGTCCCCGTTTGGAATGAATGCAGACATTAACTAGTCAAATGGAATTGGGATGTGGGAGGACGAGTTTTAGAGAAAATGTACCAGCATTTGCGTCTAGAGAAAGTGTAAATACATTAAATAAAATCCACACTTTGAACACCCGACCAGGATTAAGAAAACTCATCTCCCCGTCATCGAAAATCCTACCTTAATACGAGCTCGACGCGATACACTATGTTACCACCGATAGGCATTATTCTATATTTAGTTTTATTATTACTAATTAATAGCTTTAGATCGAAATTGACAGCTGCATTCCACAAGACATTTGCAGTTTTATTAACCGTTACATAACACCTTTTTATTTAGCACCGCATCTTATTACCCGTTCGGTTTATACGCTTATACATAGACTACTATAATGGGTTTAGGGATTAGGAAGGCTATATTCATAGGAAGTGTACCCACATTTGCGTCGATGGAGAGTGGGAGATCGTTTTGGAAAACCACCCTCAGTACACCCGTCCGAGATTCAAACCTCAATCCCCCCCATCATAGTCAGTCTAGTTTACCGCGAGAGTAGCACCTTAGACCACGTTGTCACCGAAGCAAGTACCTACCTCCCATCTTACAGATTTCTTAGTAAAAATGGACCAAGCTATTTAGTGTTGTGATTGGTCGGCGTATGAAGCCTTATTATTCATCACTCGACCCTTGTTGAGACCTACACTAGAAATCCGACCATCCGACCTATAAGTCATTCACGAGCTAAGTTTACCTGGATGACAGCTCGAAATGTTACTAGAAGTAATCCCTAATATATCACTACGCCAACAGCTGACCTCTATCACTTTGGATGACTGTAATGAAAACAGATGGTAATATATTAATGTGATAGTTAACCACAGTAATTTAGGCCAATATTATTTATATATTTATTTGAGGTCAGCCACAAAGTTTATTTATAGTTTTATTCCCCTTAAAAAAAAAATTAACAGCACTTTCACAAAAACTTCTAACGAACATAACTTCAAAATGGCGACTGACGAATCTAAACCATATGATTGAACATAACGGTAAACAAGTTTTTTACAATGATGCAGACACGCAGTTGATGAAAATATTTTATTCAGTTAAATAATTCAAAACACGATAAAATAATCATAAAATCATTTATTGTATGTAAAAAAAAGACAAGAATTTTCTCTTTTCCAAGTAAATACGATGCCTGTATTTAAAGGTATTGATGTGTGCACTGTATTACACATAATCAGTAACGTTCCAAAACTAAAAATAAGTACTTTTAATTATGTCTAAAATATTGTTTCGGGTTGAATAAAAAGAAATTATTTCAAAAAATGAAATAGTATGAGAAAAATTAAGTTTACGTTATTTTTAATGTAATATATAACAGGTAATTAAATATCTTTACATTTATAACAAGACTGTGATCTTTTACAAGTGTTGGCAACCCAAAACCTAAACATATGATTTTCGAACTGTCATCCAGGTAAAAACCTATCGTGAACGGAATATAGATAGGTTGTCAGATTATCGAAATGGTCGAATAATGCTGCTATATGTCCGGGGGGAAAGGTGAGATGCGGTATGAGAAGCGACAGAGAATAATCGGGAGACACGTTTTACGAACTTTTAATTAGGAATTATTATGTTTTAGTAATTCAGATTGATTCAATTAAGTTACTTTAATAAACAATCATGAGAATTTAATAATCACATAACCAAAGCTATTAGTAATGCTTTTTAGTGAGGATTACTCCATGTAGATATCATATTCTGTAAATTGAAAAATGACATCTGGACAAAGGTCCCGAGCTCGATTCTCGTGTCCAAGTGTCATTTTTAAATTTTCAGAATCATGCGAATGTAAATTTGTAAATAAAGGTCATTTGGGTCACCAGGCTTGGACAAGTTTGTATTTAGGGTCACGATCAAAAGTTGGACGGACTTAGAGCACAGGTAGCTCTGAATAGATGATACACATCTCAGGTAAATGCCTTTTGATGCACCTGTAAGAAAAAATATATATTTTGTAAGTTAAAAAAAATATGGGTCCTAATTTGTTGATGCCTTGTCGAGGATGACAGCCAAACATTCTGTCCTTTTACCTTACCATCACTTCCATTTTTTTTTTTAGAACAGGTGTCCGTTTCCGGGGGCGAGTAAGGTAGATCTACTAATGAGTGCATGCGATGAGTCTGCACTATATGAAAGAGACCATCGTTTTAGAAAGGACCTTAAGTACTTATCTAAATGATTGAGTTTTAATGTTTCTACCGCGTCAGCTCACGTGTTTTAAATGGGAAAATTGTATCTGATTAGCCAGCTTTGTGTGTAAGCCTGTGTGTACTTTTCAAAGAAAAATGGTTTGACTCAAATTTGTTTAAAAAAAATATTTATTATTTATCTTTAATTCCAAGCTCAAGCAGATTTAATAAATTAAAGTAGATTAAAAGGACCATTTTGTCCCCGATTTTAAGAAACCATTAAAAAAAACATTAATATATATTATTGTTACCGTCCCAGATACTGTCTCAGATTTGTTAGTAATTCATAAATGCAATATGAAATTAATTTAGATTAAATGAAAATCTTTCAATAAAAGCAGTTGATAAAAGTGTAGATTAAGCTCGAGCCTACTTTTGGCTATAATAATTTTTTCGTAGGCGAGTTCACTAGTTCAATGTGATTTTCGTTTACTTTGCATAGCGCAGATTATAATATATGACCATAATTTATAAAGATAAGACTGCTACCTTTCAGTATAAATAGAGTAAACCTTATCCTGTCATTTTAATTATATATCGTCACGTTTTCTAGATCTACTTTATTGACACAGTTTAGTAACGTGAATAACAAAAATACCCTACTCGGTGGCGTAGTTAGCTAACGTGCTAGTTTCGTGTTGAAAGCTTAACCACCGAGGATGGGGAAATCAAGGTTCGAATCTCAGTTGGGTGAACCGGGGTGGTTTTTTCTAAATGGTTTTCTACTCTCCTTCCATGCAAATTTGTGTTCACTTCCTCTAAATTCAACCTTCCCAATTCATAATCCATTGGCGTAATTAGTACTTAAGCGTATAACCTGAACGAGTTGTAAGACACGGTGCTAAATAAAAAAATAGCAATAATAAAAAATAATAGTGTACAATGTGTGTTATTTAAATGGCGAGCTAATCGATTCTATGGACGGATGTTCTAAGGCGTCACTATCACAATAGACTACACTGCTGACGACAGGGAGATTAGGATACGAACCCTGGTCAGGTATATTGGTTTTTTCCTAAATGATTTCCAACTCCCCTTCCAGACAAATGTGGGTATACGTCCTGTAAATTCAACCTTCCACGTCTCCATCCCATTAGAGTAAAAATTATTATCATGTATGCTTATATAACCTGAACAGGTAGTTAGAGGAGATAATATTTTTAAAAAAAAAAGGCAAACACCTTCTTCGGCTCCAATAAGTCATTTTAAAGTGATTGATCCTTAAAAAATGGTCACTCTATGGTAGATTTTGTATCATCTTGGATAAAAGACGCTAGATAATATAGCCTGTAGACTATAGAGTATAGAAGCTCCCAGTGAACTCAGCTGAGGCTTACATCCTGAACTTTTTATCGATAGTAGTCAAGTGAAATAATAACGACGTGAGAGGACAGTACTTTTTCTGTATTTATAGCAAAACTTTTTTTTTTTATACAGTAAACGCAGAGAGTTTAATTTTCTTTACATTGTGATATCAACGGTTCTTGCATATCTATTCAGTGTGTTCTAAAATTTAAGGACAACTTTTTCTTTTCATTTAAAAAGTTACTTTCTTTAATTTCGCTATTCTCATAACAGATATTCAACAACTGTTGATATAACCTTGGTAAGAAAATGAAACTCCATATTTCTAATGGAGCAACATATTATTTATTTTGTCAACAAAAAAATGTTTTGCTATAAAAACTGCAAAAATATTTACCTCTTCCCACGCTTCTTACATCCCCACTTTAAGGATAGATAATACGTTCTTTTAAAAAAGAATACAGTCACGTCAAAGCTGATTATAGGAATATTTTCTGGAGTTAAGGTTGTATCATTTAAAGTTAGAAGACTAGAGGGGTCGTCATGATTCTCCAACAAATTGCCTTTAAGCGGAATCGCCCTGAGAGAGAAATGGAAGGAAGAAGTGTTTGATAGAAACAAGATTTACCGCCGTGTTTTATGGTGGTCTGTGTGTGCGTGTGTCTGACTTGTTAGCGTTTAAACAAAAAATAGTATCGCGTTCCCGTGATTTCTTCGTCGCAGGGAAAATACTCACTCCATATTTAAGGACACTGCCTAGGATTTTCCATATTAGTGAATTTACGTTTTATTCGACGAGTTTTAAAGATATGACACTAAAAAAAACATAAATTCTTAAATATTTGTACATTCTCGATATCTTACAGGTAGAGGAAGTATTGTGATTGTTAAAAAAAAATTGAACTCAAGATTATGATGAATCTTGACGTTTCATAACCCACCGAATAAAAAAAAAGTGGTTTTTGACTTTCCGTCTGTCTGTCTATACCTCCAACTAGCACCTAAACTATTTTACCGGTCGGGCTAAAACTTGGTATCTAGGGTTTTCATAGGGTTGCCCTTAGGGATTTTGGAATTGGATTGGAACCCTAAAATTAAGTGTAGTTTACTGAAGGGCAAAAAGAGAAAAAGTTGATTTTCTCAAAATCTGCTCGAACGATTTTGAAAAAATATTTCATTTCTAAACATTTATAAATATTTCAATCAAAATGGCTACTCTCAATATTTCGGCAAAATGACTTTAAGGGCTCCAGTCTGATGCGTAAATTATCTTTTTTTATAATATATCCTAAACTATTTGAGATATTAAATTACTCATCGTTACAAATATGTAGGTCTCTTTATTATACACATATTTTATAAGAAGCATATTTTTATAAAACCAATAATTTTCAAGCTATACGTAAATATAAATATTTTTAACTTTTCGAACACAAAAGGTAAAAGTATTGCGACCGCAAAAGAAAATCTAACTTAAAATGTTGACAGATGTCGACGTCTCAAGACACCCCAGACCCTAAAAAGTGGTCTTTGCAATGACGTCTGTCTGTGTGTCTGTTTGAACTTAAAATTAAGAGTAGTTTAAGAAAGGTCGAAAAGAAAAAAAAATCAATTTTCTAAAAATAGACTAACGATTTTCATTAAAATTCGTATCTAAGTTTTGATTAAGATTATAAATAAACTGGCTATTTTCATTTATCATGAAAATGAATTTTATGGTACTTTACAGAAGCAGAAACTTCCGTATCTCCGCCACTATTTGAGATACTAAATAACTTATCATTGCAAATTGTAATACTTCATTTTAGACCCAATAGTAAATATTTACATTTTTTATTGGTCAAAATTTATAAATGAAGAATTTAATACGTAGTGTTGATCCTTGTGGACCCAACATTGATCTTTTTTTTATCGGTCCAAACATACAAATGAGGACAATAATTCTTTAAAAACCAAATTATAAAATTTAAAACCGGGACTAAAAAAAAAAGTTTTACATAAGTGTAGTGCAATTTATGCTTAGGTTTACTAGTGTATATTATTTCGTTTCACATATATTATGAGTTTTGAGTAAATATCTCCATTTTCAAACATTAGAGCGAGAAAGTCCGTGCAGAGTTCCGTACCATTTATTTTTATCTTAAAATTATTTTTAGAAAACATATTTTTTTACTTTCTCACTAAATTACAACTATAAAAAGTATTATGATCGTAAAAAAAATTAAACTAGAAATTTTGATCGATTTCTACGTTTTATGGACCCCCGAATCCGAAAAAGTTTTATTGAATTTCCGCCTGTCTGTCTGTCTGTCTGTCTGTACCTCGGAGTAGAGCCCAAACGATTTTAATGATTGGGCTAAAACTTGGTTTCTAGGGTTTACATAGGGTTATCCTGAGGGACTTTTAGAATTTGATATAAAACCCTAAAATTAAGGGTAGTTTAATGATGAGCGAAAAGAGAAAAAATCGATTTTCTCAAAATTGGCTCTAATGATTTTGATTAAATTTCATTTCTAAGCATTGATCAATATTATGAACAAAATGGCTACTCTCATTTTTTCGGCAAAATGACTTTAAGGATTCCGATCTGATGCGTAAATTCCCATTTAAAAAAAATCATATCTCCGTACTGATTTAAGATATAAAATTGCTTATCATCTCAAATATGTAGGTATATTTATAATACAAATATTTTATTTGAAACGTATTTTAATAAAACCAATAATTTTCAATTCAAACGCAAATATATATATTTTCAAACTTTTCTAACACTACAGGTAAAGTATTGCGACCGCAAAAAAGAATCTAACCAGAAATGTTGATTGATGTCAACTTTTCATAACCCCCCGAACGGTAAATATTGTTTTATGCAATGCTGTATTTCTGTGTGTCTAACTCTATAGTAGTTTAATAAATGGTGAAAAGAGAAAAAGTCGATATTCTCAAAGTCGGCTGTAGTGATTTTGATCAAAAGTTGTGTCTAGGCGTTGATTAAGATTATAAATAAAATTTATATTTTCATTTTTCCATGGAGATGGTTTTTGGGTACTTTACGGAAGCGGAAATTTCCATATTTCCGTAACCATTTGAGATAATAAATAACTTATCATTGCAAAATTGTAGTACTATTAAAAATAAAAAACTTTTAATCGAAATTTATTTTAAATAACCAATAGTTTCTGAGATATATGTAAATATATTAATACAACTTTGTGAACTTTAGTTGTGAAGAGATACTAATTAACTTTTAATGCAATAATTCTCTAATAACATAGAGTAAGTAAATGCTAGTAAGTTTCTCAAACATTTTATGTTCTTTTTCATTTAACCTCCTAGGGGAAATATTTGTACAACAATGATCTATCTCTATCATTTTAGACTCAATAGTCAATATTTACCTTTTTTGGTTTAAATTTTTAAATCAGGAATTCAACAAAAATGCAATGACCATAAAAATGAACCCCCTAGTAAAATGTCGAAAATTTCAACTGGAAATCGAAATTTAAAACGAAATGTTGACCATTGTGGAGCCAATATAGATACAAAAAAATATTGGTCCGAATATACAAAGGAGGATATTAATTCTTTAAAAATAAAATTATAGAATTTTTAACTGAGAGTCAGAAAATGTTTAACAAAAGTATAGCGAAATTTAAGTTTTGTTTGGTAGTGTATATTATTTAGTTTCACATATATTAAGATTTTTGAGTAAATATCTCCATTTTTAAACAATAGAGCTAGAAAGCCCGTGTGGAGTTCCCTACCATTTTATAAATATATAACCTCGTGCTATTTGGACCACTAACGAAACTGGTACGTAGGAATCTTCATATCAGGATGTAGATTAAAATATGTCATTGGAACCATGTATATCTAGAAGAGGAAACGAGAAAAAATATAATTTTGAAATTCAAGTAAGTGCTGTCCTGGCGCAAATAGTAGCGTATGTATATTTGTCAACACAAGAGAATTGTTATCAACAAGTAGATAAGAGGTCTCGTAGGATAAACTTATAATTTTATACCCGCTCTATTTCATACATTGGTATCTAAATTTGATAGTGCTTCGGTGCATCAAGTTAAGATGCGACCGTTGCACAAAATAGCCTCAAATTAACCAAGTAGGCACCGTCATTAAGGCACTAGAATAGTTGATCAGATATTCTTAAACTTCAAAAGTCAAGTGAGCTTATAGCTTCACTGGTTGGAGCTTTCAGTAGAGAACAAACAGGGGAGGAGGAAAATTCAAATGACAATACAATGTTTTGTGATGCCCTTATAAAATTAGTTACATTATTCAATTCAGAAGGTCTATTTTACGTTCCTGTACCAGTTAATTTTAGTTTCTCGGGCATTTAGGTCTTATTAACTAACCAAAATATGTGGCTTTTTGTAATTTTCAAAGTGAAAAATTTCAAGTTTTAGGCTATGTTTACAAGCCTATTATGTACAAGAACATAGAAAATAGTTTTGTGTTCATTTGAGTAGGCCTGAATATCAAAATCGTGTAAGTTACTGTTAAAGGCTTTATCGATAACTAACCTAAACATAACATTCGATTCAAATACCTAGGCAGCCCCCTTAAGTTTAAATGGAAGGTAACGCAAGATAGGACCACTATTATTATAATCTTCATAATAAAACACTTTTTGGCCAAAATAAATAGCACGTGGCTTCAGTATATAAGTGTAGTTTAATTTTCTGCACATGTTAATCTCAACAGTTCTTGAATAAAATACATATAGTGGGCACATTTTTATTTGAACAGGTCTTCTTCTCTTCATTTAAAAAGTTTCTCCGCAAATGTCAATATACACTGGCAAATATTCAATAACTGATGATATCACCATGTGTAAAAAGTTAAACTAAACGTGTCTAATGAAGAAAGGCTTTATTTATTTCGACCACAAAAGGTTTGTTCTAAAAATGGAAAAGATATCTTAATTTGCTTTCCCTTTTACCCCACCTTAATGTGTATATTTAAAGAGTAGATCAAGTGTATATATATATATATATATATATATATATATATATATATAACACATGGAGATACCCCAAGGTTCAATACATTCATCCCTATAAATGCATATTTAATATCGAAATAGGATTATGACTTGGGTTCGGTGACACATGTTGTCATCTTTAAAGCAGCGCCATCACCAGGTCCACCCACCTATGGTATGTGACCGAAGTGTCCCCTCATGTCAGGGTGAGCTCACACCGAGTGTTTGTGAAGGCTCGTTCACGCCACGTCAACTCCTATCAAATTCGGTGGGGTCGGGGGTGCGGAGGGGGGTGAGACGACCCATAAGGAGGGGCTTATGGATAACTCTCCTCAAACATTTTTTTTTCATCTTTTATTGTTCTTCTGGTGTGACTTGTTTACTTGGATCAAATTGTTGACTCCCCCTACTCCTTTTCCGTTTGACCACACATCCACACTTTTCGTTGCTGTAAGCTCCCACACTTGTCTGACTCCGTACAAACAGGGGTGTACAAAATGCATGATTTATAATGATGACTAGCAAACAAAATATTTTCTTTCTAATAATAATGATGATGATAGTAATAATAATAGTAATAATAAACATAGCCCTGTCTTAGCCTTTTCTAAAATAAAATATACAGTGGATTTTCATAAGAAATAATTATTTGACAGCAAGAAAAGTTACTAGATTTACTTCTACGTTTTCATAAGTCATTTGATATGCAGCTGTTGATAAACTAGTAAAATGTTACTAATGTTTACCATAAAATTAGTTTGTATTTTATAATAGTCCCGTTCTTCGAAAATTGGACTGAGTTATATTCATATTAATTTTGATTTTCCGAATCCCTCATATACAAGTTGAAGATTAACACTGTTTCCAAAGGCTGTTGAAGTCGTAGACAAGAGTGTTGATACTATATCATCAAGCGTCGCCATTTAAGAGTTAATTTCATGACCGATTAACCGGGATATTAAATACAAGATTATGGTCGGACCATAAATCTAATCGAAGTGCGGGTTTCTGAATTCTTCACTTAACAACAGCCAAATTGGGATCAGGAAAAAAGGTTTTTTTTTTAATCTAAAAAACTTATATTTTAAAATGTTGTATTTTTTAAACTATGATTAAAAAAACTCCATGACAACATCCCGTAAGCGAGCTATGCCGAAAGAGCAGCTGCCGTATTTTGGCGAAGAAAGTGCCAATATTTCTGGATAGAGGGTGTCATGTGGTCAGCACAACGAACCCTCCGGTTGTCAATTTCAGTTTTATAAACTGGAGCTAATACTTATTTATTCAAGTAGTTCATTTGTCTTCATGGCCCTGAGTTGATCCAATTTCAAAACCCACCACTTCACAGAAGAATCTTAAAGCACCAGAGATCAAATCCGAAACTTCTGTATCAGTATCCAGGAACTCTGACCACTAGTTCATAGAGTCGGTCTAATTATGATTAAACTCCTCTCAAAGTGTTTTAGTTAATTTCTTGTTAGGGAATTATCTGCACTCTCCGTATTAACAACTTTTAGCTCTAAAATAAACAGTATTTGGGACCTTGCTTAAAAATTTTCATTGCTATAAATAAAACTTCAACGTATTTATTGATGCGAATTGAAGTTTCTCTGATGAATCGTTAAAACCTCAATTATTTTAGTAGTATTTTTTAAATAGCAATGAAAATATTAGATATAGTCTCTAACAACATGAAAATAAAAACAGAAGTTCGTTAATCCTAAGAATACACATTGATACCTAACCAAAAAAACGTAGAAAAAATATTCAAAGCTCACTTGAACACTCTTTAGGGAGGGAACGTGAGATAAGGTCAGTATTTTTGCAATTTTTATTTCAAAACTTTTTGGTCAAAAGAAACAATATGTTTCTCCAGTAGAAACAGTAGTATCATTTTCTTCACATGATGACTTCAACAATTCCTGAATATCGGCCAAGGATGTCCTGGAATTTAATGACAACCTTTTTTCTTTATTTAAAAGGTTTGTCATCTAATATCGCTATGCTCATGACAAATATTCAACAACTGTTGATATCACCGTGTGAAGAAAATTAAACTCTATATTTCTACTGAAGCAATAATTGATTAATTTTGGCCAAAAAAATTGCAAAAAGATTTACCTTTTTTTGCGTCCTTTATATCCTCACCAAGTCAGCACAGGGGAACTGGTACAGTGGTACACCCCTGGGAGAAAAGTGTCAACATATCGTTATTAAAACCGAACTGGTACAAAAATAAACACGTCATGACCTTAGAAATCATCAACTCTAGGTCATGGCAGGTCGATATGGACCACAGGGCTCAACCACATGAATAAACGAGATGTAGGAAAGAGGGGGGGAGGTGATATTAAGGCCACCCCCTCCTAATTCTTAAGTTCAACATACTGTAACACAAGACTTGAAGGGACTAGAGCAAGAGAATGTGATGTCCCGGATTAAGTGGCCGTCGACACCGCTACACGATTCTGACATTATGAAGCTCAGTCAATTTTTTTTTTTCGTTAACACACAATTACCGTGTTTCTCAGATTTCCTAAAAGGAGTTTACATTTTCCCAGACGTTTTTAAGGGTAATATAGAGGAATGAAATTTCATTTCCGTAAAATGACGTTATGCCATTGATGTTTAATTCATAAACATTATATATTAGTGTAGTATATTGTAAATAAATATTCTCTCTGTTTCATTATCAAACACGCGTTCTATTGCTTTGTGTTATCAAGCAATTGGTATAATTATTGTTATTTTTATACAAGATAAAAAGTGTTGTTTTTCATAGTGTTGTTTAATAAATAAAACCAACAGGTTATGAGCCCAGGGTGCAGTAACAACGTTTATGTTGCATAGTAAAATTAAATTATTTGTATGTTTAACGTTATAAGGTGATCAGAAATGAGAGAATATTAAACATGTTTTTGACGCCTGAAATCTGTAAGTTTTCAAAGAAATTTATATGGCATCCGTATTATCAATACACATTGAAAAACTAGGAAAAGACATCTACAACACATGGAGAAAACAAATGGAAGCAGTCCTTATAAAGAACTACCACTGGGAATACGTCAATGTAACTATTCTCAGGCCGGCAACAAAGGAGGGAACCATTGTCGCGAATGTCCCGCTCACGGCCGCATAGGACAGAGCAGATTGTAAAGCTAAAGCCAACATTGTCTTGGCTGTGAGTCATGCAGAGCTTTGTCATATAAGACATTGCGAAGCATCTCACGAGGTATGGAAAAAATTAGAACTAGTTTATCAGTTGAAGGAGCCCGCTAGGAAAGCAACTCTTCTGAAAAAGCTTTAGTTCACAAAAATGCACGAGGGGGGAAACATGGCAGATCACCGCACAAACTTCCTCAACACAGTTTATAAACTTAACGATATGAATATTCGCATATCTGAAGAATTATTACTCTATAGTGTGCCAGATAGCTAAGATAATTTTCGTTGCGCAATTGAAGCTAGAGATGAACTGCCGGATACAGAGTCAACACCTGATTGATTGGCAATATCTCATTTACCTAGGCGGGCCCTTTAGCACATGTTCTCTTCCACCTCACCTTATTCGAACAGAGGGGCCCCGAATAAAGTTGAATAGATCACAAATCAATCCCCCATTGTTACATCGCGCGGTTGTGCGTCCACCCATCCGGACCCATGCCCTGGGATACAATCATGCGTGTATCTAGTTAGCGCTGAGCATACATACCTCTACACAAGGGGTCGGCGGAAGATCGCTCTAAATGCGATTGCGTAAGAAAACTAAATCGTTATTTAAAGTCGATCTTTGAAGTTTTTTAAACTCACAAATATATCAAATATGGTACTTTCAAATAATATTTTAGTATTAGAAAAATTACCTTGATCGGTCATAATCGGTAAAGTAAATAGTTTAATATTAAAATATATATATATATTTATATATATTATTTATTCTATATTCTTTCTATAAATAAAATAAATATAAGATGTATGTACGAAAAAATTAGTGGAGTGGTAAAACTATGAGTGATCACGGGGCCTCTTAGCTTTATAGATCGATCGGTGCCAAAAAATAAAAGCGGAGAAAACCGAAAGCGCACAAAAATATGGATCAAAAGCGCACAGGGAAAAAATGACTGTATAACGTCACAACATGGCAGAGATGTATCGTTAACCACCCCGTTACATTTTACATTATTGTAATTACAATAAGGATAGTAAAACTGCAGGGATCAACGTCCTTACTCTCTACAATAATTAGGTTATCTTAGGTTAGGCTAGGTGCTGTCATATGGGTCTCAGAGTATGCATGCAATAGTTAGCTTCTGATATCCTCCAAAGCAGGTACACAAATTAGGCCTGTGCGCTTTCAATACGTAGCCCTGAAAAAACTTCCGACTCCTGCTCTACACAATACACACGCACGCAAGGATGATCGCATTCAGCGACACTCGATCGTTGGGCGGATATCATTCCCACCAGTGCTCATCGTGTTGCATAGCATAGCCCAAACTCTGTTCCCGGATGAATTGTTTAGTGACCTTAGCCATGATCAGGATAATCCATCGTCCACGTTAATGGTTGCATGGTATAAGGCATCAGCCTAGTAGTTGGTATACTAAATTGCCTGTAAAAGGGGAGGTTGAGGTTCGAATATTGGCCGGGTGCGTTTAGGGGTAGATTTATTATCCTATCTTCACGATAATGCGTGTGTATTGCTTCCTCTAATCAACCTTTCTCATCACTAGCCCTTAGCTCAGTCACGTTTTTTTTAAGAATCAGATCTTAATACCCGTTTGGGATGTTAGCATTTAATCCCACTAATATGTTAGGTAAAGCATTCAACTCAATATTTTAGCAACAGTTTATGATGCTATACATTTTTGAGGATATACATTTTCAGGAATATTGTTTTACATAATAATAGCCATTGGAATTTACTTTATATTTATGTATACTATTTATTTAGAATCCATATTTTTTTTAAATATTTATTTTTACTTTCAAAGCTGACACCTCCATACTAGTTGCCTACTTGACGCACCAACGCGTGGTGGAGAGGGAGACGCCATCTTGCTGCTAATAAAGGACTACACTTTTGTTTCTATGATGTTGAACCAAGCAATAAGAGAGCTCTTGATTGGCTAAAGTTATGAAAGCTAACTTCTTATTGCTTGTATAAGTATCTGTAAACTAAAAACAGGATGATTAAGCAATTAATTTTAACATTGAAAGCAAGTAAGCCTTAAACAAAGGATTATGCAATTCTTTATATATTTAAATTTACTTTAAAAAACAACTTATGGCCTTAAAACATGTTAAAATAAATAATAATTAAATAAAAATATGTTAATAATAGCGATATAGCTTGAATCTAGAATATAGTACTGAAAATAATAGTCGATCCTTCAATATTGTTTGTCATCCATGGATAAAGTATGAAAGGAAATTTACATATGGTTATTTAAGTATAAAATATTAACAGAATATATCATTTGTACATGACTTTTAAATAACTTAAGGGCTCAGAACAGGTTCATTACAGTTTTAGAGTAAATTTACTCGAATTTGTTAGGCGAAAAAGTGGGAAACCTGTTAAGAAAAAATACCCCCACTATACTTAACAAGGATTCAACCCCAACCTCTACGTATTCGGAAAACCAGACTAGAATAGGTCAAAATTTAGTCCTTGTGACCACCGATGTGAATCCAACCCTTAATAGCTCATGTGATAAACAGGATAGCTAAATAAAAAAATACATAGTCTATTTAAAATTTAGATTCCATACGGCACGGCACTGTATCACAGTTGATAGTTACCTAGTGCATTTGTCTCAAGAGCTTGAGGTCTGGTGATCGATTCCCAATGAAGCCGAAAGATTGATCAAAAGTGACATAATATGGCCGAAGGAGCTGAGTGCTGTTTGTTCTATAGTTAAGTTAGTTTTAAGTCGAATACTGATATAATCAGTTGGTCCAAAAATTTCCCGTTTAAAACACTTAATGAAAACAATATTTTACTGGTTTGCTGATGGATTAACTGATAAAATATCTATGTCACTTCCCTAGTTTCAAATTGGAGAATAAATTGTAGCCATGATTAAAAAATTTTTAATGTAAAATTATCCGCGCAAAGAGTGGATATAACACTTATTTAAAGATGCAATTATTTTGAGGCAACTGAGAATGGAATAGTCAAAATCTAAAATAAAAAGGGGTTACTTTTGCAGTTCCCCTGATAGTTTAGTATCTAGTTGCCCAGTTAGAAATAAGAGCCCTTCATAACACTAAATGTGCGCGGAAAATCATCTAGGTCCACGCAACTTGCTAAGAAAGGTTTTCGAAAATACTTAGCACGCCAGAAAAAACTATGTCATTGTTGTGTTTAGAGGCTTCTATAGGAAAACAAGGTATTTCCGTTAGTGGGTACTGGATCCATTAATAATGTTTGTCCATGCAATTGTATGAAGACCTACGCAATAACAGGTCTTTAAAAAAGGAACAAGAGTGCGATATACAATGTATCACTGAGGATCAAAATATATTCCACGAACAACAAGAATAATCAGTTTTTATTAAAATTAGCGACCTGTTTGGACCAATATGGTTTCTTGTTGCACCTAATCTAACGATAGACTTGCTGTTGGGTAAAGAATTTATTGAATATTCTAAAATGAAAATATCTATGAGAAACAAAAGATTATGTTCCCAGATAATAAAAAAAGATGATGTTACGGTGGAACTGAAAGAATTGTCCAGACCAATATCAATTAATGGGATCAACAACAATTCCGATAGTAATGAATTGTTACAAGACCTATTAAATAAGTTCAGGGATGTCATCATGGATAAAATCGGTAAGACCAACGTGATGACGTATGACATTGTCATGTTGGACAAAAGCCCTATTAGATCACACCCATATTATTTTGCCCCTCCTGAGCTGAATATATTATGCGACCACATAACTGAACTTTAAAATAAAGATATTATAAGAACTTCTAAAAGTCAATTTGCTTCATCTGCCCTTTTAGTTTCCAAACAAGGAAAATCACCCTGCTTGGTAGTGGATTATCAAAAATTAAATCATAATATACGTTTTGAAGCCACTCCCTTACTTACGCAAGAAATGGCGTTCCAATATTTAGGTAAAGAAAGAATATTTACATTTTTGGATTTAAATAAATCAACTCACCAAGTTACTTTAAAAGAAGATTGCAAGCAATACACAGCATTTGTTACGCAAACAGGACTGTTTGAATTTAATTATCAGTTGGCTCAGAAGTGTTAACCAGGCTTATTAATATAATCTTCGGAGATATCCAATATAAATTTGTTTATAATTACCTTGACGACTTAATGGTCTAATCTAACAACATTAGCGAATATAAAGTTCATTTAAAAGACGTGTTTTCAAGACTACGCAAATCGGGACTAATCACAAACCCTCCAAAAATACAAGTTGGCGTAACGCAAATAGACTACCTCACACATAAAATTTCATATAAGGGTATTTCCATAAATAGAGAAAAAACCCGCCCCATAGTGAAATTCAAACCACCTAGTACCCAAAAGAAATTTTCAAGATGTTTGGGTTTGGCGTCCTTCTTTGTAAAATTTATTCCCAATTTGACCTCTGTGGCAGATCCCCTATACAAATTACGAAAACAAAAAACTTGTTTTTAATTTGAATGACGCGGCTGACCAAGCACTCAACTAAAAAAAGCTTTTACTACTGCGCCTATTCTACGAATGGGAGATTTTGACAAACCCTTCATCCTTCAAACCGGCGCTTCGTATTAACTCCTTGGAGCTATGTTAGAGCAAAAAATAGGACAAATACTAATAGTAGCGTAGACCAATCGTACTCTACACCCCCACGAATTAAATTATCCCACCTATGAACTTGAAGCCCTCGCTATTATATATGCCATAAACCAATTCAGACAATACTTGGGATCGCAACCGTTTGAACTACACACTGATAAATAGTCTGTACCGTGGCTACTTCAACATCCACGACAAATAGGTAAGATAGCACGTTGAATTACTCAACGACAGAAACTTAGATTTAACATTGTGAATATAAAAGGCAAGGACAATCCAGTGGCCGATGCGCTATCTAGTATGTTCGAAGAAGAAACGATAGAAAGTTGTAACAATAACAATTTGAATATTGGATTCCTAACACAAATACCGAAAATGTACAGACATCCATACAATAAGCACAACAAAAGGACCAATAACTAAGTAAGCTCATTGAAAGAATATCAAATAAAGATAATATTACTTATAAAAAATTCTAAAAGATCAGATGAAATGTGTCAATACTTGGAAGCACATCTAGTAACTTGTCTAGCCGTCGATGAAAATTTGACTATATCTAGACGAGCTAACAATCTGCCGATACGAGTTGATGGCTGCCTCATGGTTAACGCATTAAAATGAGTTAATATTTTTACCTATATTTATTTCCAAACAGTTTTCTTACACAAAGTGGTTGAGTATGCTTATTCGACTTTAATGTTCTTTGTTGCCCTAAAACACAAACATTTCCAGCAACATTTTTTTATAAAATGAACGACATTCTTGATGTTATTCGATTCAATTTGAATTATGCTTACTATGCCATGAATCGTTAAAGAAAGGCACATTCCTCTACTTTTATTATTCTACTATTACTACATCCTCTCAAGAATAACTTTGACGATTGTAGTCCAGCATTCCAGTTGGTTATTTTGACAGTGATTTATGTATAATTAAGTATATATTATAAATATAAATTAAATGTATACATCTCATTAGTTTGAAAAAGAACTTCCATTACCAATATATATATATATATATATATATATAATAGTATTCCATGCTTAAAGTAGGCCTATTAGTTTATTCGCAGGTCAAACCAAACACAATCATATTGAGAACTGTTAACTATTTTGTATTTTTTAATATATCAATCAATCATCAGGTAACAAACAACCCCTAAATAGGCTAAGGTATATAACAAAAAATGCACGCCCCTTTTGATTTTTGGTCTATAGCTACATTTTAGAAAAAAATATTACTTAGGTTTATTCAATTAATTTCAACAAGATTCTATTCTGATAATAGACAAAGCGAATACAGAAATGTTGTGCATAATTTACTATAATTTTCGACCTGTAGAGTGTTTACATACATACACCGTATAATCCAACGGGGTGAATTTATTTTACTTTTTTTACTTCAATATGAAGTTCAATCAAAGCCAAATTTTATATGTAAAATTCTACCTTATTTATTCCTATTTCACTAGCGCAATTAATGTCTGTGTACGACACGGATGAATACTAAGACACGGTAAACATGCAACTAATGTGTAAGGTATAACTTAGAGTAAATGCAGCCGCATATGCGTTTAGGGAGGGTAAAATCTATTAAGAAAAAACCCCACCCAGTTTATCTAGCCGGGATTAAAACCTCGACCTCCCCGCCACCGACAAACCGAATGAAACAGACGCCTTAATCCAATTTATCAGTGGTAAATTACTAATTAAAAAACCTTTGGAACCATCGGAAACCGAGTAGCTCTAAGAGAACAGAATATTTTCAATTTAATTAAATAATTAAACAGATTAAGTGAAGATGAATTAATATTACATTTGATCAGAAAAAAAGTTATACTAGTCCATATGTTTTAATATGTGGGTTATATAACAGCTTAATTAATCTACGGTGTAGGTATAAGATCAGCTTCAGTAAACTCCCCCGTATTCGCATGGAGAGATAGTTGGGTAACCATAACGACAAATTTTATTTGTATAAAACTATTCCTAGTACACCCTGTTGAAAATAGAATCACTATCTTTTTGACAGACGATTGTGAGCTTTATTTCTTTAGTCTATCGAGTTGGGATTTGGAAATAACAAATCGGATGAAATAGTACTCTTGGCTAAACATATGATAGGATTCTGAAAATTGAAAAATGACAGATGGACACGAGAATCGAACCCGGGACCTTTGGCTTGAGTCTTCATATGAAAGGATTATATGTATCTTTGATGGTGGTAGAAAAAAAAATGTATTTATTTTGGTCGTGCAGAGTAAAATAGGTAGTCATTACTTTTCTAAATAGTTATGATTGATTTACACAGTAAAAACAATCACGTACATAAAAATAAATCAAATAAGAAGTTCCACTTCCTTCAATTTATATTTAAAACTGTGATTTTATATCTGGTCTCATCAATCTCCCAGATCGTCATACATACACACTACCTTGTCAGGTGAGCTTCTCTAACTAATGAATTCAGTGAGCCACTTACATTATTTTGAATCGAGATTAGAGAACGAGGTAAAGCCAAAGATATTTAGTTACCCACTATGGCCTACAGGGTACACGTGGGTGTTTGTGTGTGTTTTTTTAGCACCGCGTCTTATTACCCGTTCGGGTTATACGCTTAAGTACTATTTACGCTAGTAGGTTAGGAATTGGGAAGTTTGAAGTTATAGGAAGTGAACACGCATTTGCTTAGATGGCGAGTGACAAACCAGTTATGAAAAACGACCCCCCAGTTCGCCCGACCGAGATTCGAACCACTATCTCCCTGTCCTCAGCAGTCTAGTTAAACACGAAACCAGTGCGTTAGCTAACTAGTGCCACAGAGGCGGGTCATCCTTATTAAACCCAACCGAGCTTCGAACTAAGATATCCCCGTAATTGGTGGTCAAGTCTATTGTGAGAGTGACGCCTTAAGCCATGTGAACACCAAAGCAGGCTTTGTACGTATGTGCGTGAATATGAATGTGTGTGCGTACGGATCCATGTGCGTAAGTGCGTGTGCAGTTGTTTGGCAGGTGTGTAGGCAGATAAGTACTTGTGTTCATGTGCATGCACGTGCGAGCTTATGTGCGTATACATGTATGTAAACTTTGTTTAAATCTTTCTTAAACTAACATGTTTGATGTCATATTTTTCCCCCTTCGAATAAACATTATTTTAGTGATTTTTAATGCCAGTGTTTTAATTATTCAAAAACTACCGTACTTCATTTCAAGGAATGAGACGAGAATTTGAATTTTAATAGAAAAAAAAACACACCATCAACTCGATTGGAGGTGGTAAACCACGCTATGTAACTAACATCCCCCTCTCCCCTTCCTATGGCATCTGAATAGGAATTAGGTATGTTAGCACCTTATGTCAGTCTGTAACGCATCTGCATACTAGATTCAAAATATCCTGGGTTTGATTGTAGGCATGTTCAAAAAAAAATTATCATCGTTTAAAGTGTGATATCACCTTTCACAATAATGAATTAACTGTAGATAGACTGGCTGTTGTCTGTTTGAGAGTTTAATCAGTTTGTAAGTCTAGTGCTGATACAATCAGTCGGTTTAGTAAGGCCATATTAAAAACCCTAAATAATAATAAAACAATGATGGTTTGTTGGGATCTTGGCTCTATTTGCAACGCTGTAAATAGTAATCTGTTGTGTTCATCAATTAAATCATTTGACCTATTATCATCCATACATGAATATTCCTGCTATCGATTTAAGTTTTATCATATTTTCGTGCTGTCTCAGGTTAAATTAGATTACAAGCCATAAGTCATAGTGCACAGCGTTCAAAAATTACATTTAGAGCTGAATTATTGATAAATAATAATCCCAATTATCATCATCATAATTAGTATGCGTCACTCGTACTCATCAGTGATGGCCAACTTCTGATACTCGTTTGGGTTTGACTAAAGGTCAAATTCAGTACAATTACGAGTGGTTAGGTACCCTGATAGAAGGAGGTTCTAGGTGCGCATTACATTTTCTTGCTAAACAGCTTTAAAAACGAAAAAAATAGCTTTATGGAATAATGGCAGAGTATAAAATGTTTAAATATTTTGATTACTTTCAGATAGCATTTTTTCCGTCAGTTAGTAAAAACAACTTACTTTTAAATCATTGATGCTAGCATCTGTGGGCATACTATCTAAACGTTAAGCTCATCTATTCTCGTGTTCTGGTAACTAGAATATTATGATATGAATCTCATCCGGATGTAGTGAGGACGTTTTCTCCTAGATAAAATAAATGTGGGTACATTTACTCTAAAATTTACCTTCACGATCCCTACCTTATGGATGGAATATAATTAAAATAGCTCGGGTGGGGTGGTAAGACATGCTCCATGAAAAAAAAATGTTTGATTTGATTTTGCTCGTGAGCGAGATGCAAACTTTCTGCCAGATAACCTTTACAAAAGAAGTCTTATAACTGGTCTTGGAGTTGCACACATTTAAATGAAAAAATCTACCACAATTCTACTTCAATTTGACATAAAACGCATTTTTTGTATAAGAATAAACTAACCTTCAAAATGAGAGAGATAATGAGAGCGTGTTATTTCTGGGACCTTTCACTGACATTTTTAGAAGGCGTCAAGTCTACGTAAAAAAAACACCAACAGAAGCCAAGCTATTATACGTTTTCATTTCTTTCTTTCTGCTAGTTCTTTCAGAAAAATATTCAAATCATTGAATTAAATGTGGTGGGGGTGTAAAACGTAAAGGCTTTGATCTTAATATTGAAGTATTCACATATTTGGTTTACAGGTGAACACTAAACCCCAAATTTAAAGTGGTGTCCTGGAATGTGATGACAACTATTTCTCTTCATTTAAAAAAATGTTTCATCTAGTTCCCCTCTATGCTCATGACAGATATTCAACAACTGTCGATATAACCATGTGAATAAAATTAAACTCCATGTTTCTACTGGGGCATTATTTTATTTATTCAGGCAAAAAATTAAAGTTTTGCCATAAAAACTGCAAAAACTTTGCCATTATCTAACGTTCCCTACACTAACACCTTGATGATAATTTTTCCTTCAACCACATAGCGCTGTAGTCGATACGAAAGTATGAGAACAGAACTAAAATCACTGGTATTTGTAATTTATTTAGTAATGTTTCGGTTGTTAACGTCCTTAGTCTAAATTGAGCTTTGGGATATCGCATTTGCATTTGTTCCATTTAAATAGTTGGTAAAAAAAAGATCAATAAACATGGAAAATGTTCCATTTCACATCTTTATTTGTAGCTCCATTATGATATCCGTAAATAGTAGCCTCATTTAATCTCCTTTTCTCTATATTTATCCTTCTCTCTCTCTCTCTATCACCCTGTGTAAACCATTAAATCCCAGGTTTTGTAAAATACTATGTATATGTTCATTTCTCTGTATTTTTTACGATCTATTTGGAGTTTTTAGATCTTTTTTTTTACCCCATCTTTCAGGCTATATATTTTTATTTGAATGAAACTATTCCAACGATAATGACGACGATCACAAACCTGGTTAATATGAATCAAGGAATTACAAAATACCATTTAAATAAAGTTTAATTCTACCCATTAAAGATATATAGCTTCCCGTTTGGTTAATGAGATCTAACGAGGGAGTGTCAGGTGTTCCAGCACATTACTACGTTAGCTAATGAGAGGAATCTTGTTTATATTTAGTACCTACAGATACATGCTCCTCCAGGGAAAGTATTCTAAATATTATGTACGCATAAACAGTGGGTTTTTTTCCCCACCACGTATCTGGTTGTACACAAAGGCTAAGTGGTCAACAATAAACCACCTCATTATTTTTCCTCTTTTTTCTACCTTTACATCCCCCAATGTAACACAAAATATAAATTTATCCTACACCCTTCCCCCTTACGTAGCTTCTCACATAAAGAGTAAATTTCATTATTTCATAGGTAAGCTTTTGTGCCACTAAAAGAGGGTATCAGTCATAATACAGCTCATGATTGAAAGAGACCACCTTTGTGATCTAGTGGTCAGAATTCTTGGCTACATATCCTGAAGTCCCGAGTTAGATCCCCGGTGCTTCCATAATTTCTCTGAATCAGTGGGTCTGGAACTGGGTCAACTCAGAATCGTGAGGACAAATGAGGATCTACTCGAATTGAAAAGAAAAAACTGATATCTACGGTCAGAGGGTTCGTTGTGATAACCACATAATACCCTCTATTGGAATACGTTGGCACTATCTTCACCATCAGACGGGGTCTGTTCGGTCGGTATAGCTCAGTTGCGGTCTGACTCAATAGAGGTTTTTTTTTCAGGATTGGAATTAATCTAAGATTATTTTTGACAATTGTGAAAATATGACCAATAATATTATTTTTTTCAACATTATAATTTAAATTAAAAGATTTGTGTTAATTAACATTGTGATATACCCACCCCCAACCCCTGGTAAAATCATGCCATGCAAAAGAGTTCCCCCTACCCCTCTCTCAACAGCACTACGTGGTTTAAGGATGACCCCTAATGGACAATATACGAAGAATCTATAAATTGAATAAAATGTATCCCCATTTGCATTGAGGGATAGTGGGAAACCGTTTAAGAAAAACTAGTCTCAGTACTAACCCCAATCACCCCATCGTCGGTAATCCGATTTATTATGAGAGTGACGCCTTAAAAAGCAGAGTATTTGACTACCGAAGCTGGTCATGGGTATTTTATGTAGGGATGCAGGCAAGGGGTAATAAATATATGGATATTGCGTCAAGGAGCATTCAATTTACCAAAAACAGGAATTTAAATGGTTTAACTGAAACTTTTTAACGTAAGGTTTGTATAACATCTTGATATAAAATTAAGGAATAAGGAGAGTGGTAGGCCTACAGAGAAAATGCACCCTCTTAGTATAAAAGGGGATTGGAAACACTCAGTCAACGGTGATATTAAAATTTCAATTTTTTTAAAGGGTGTATTTAACTCTCTATCACGATTCAAGGCTAATGTGGTTAATTCTAGGACTTATACATCAACCGTATCCCAGAAAGTTATTTAAACACTTGGTTAACAGGAACAACCAAAATAGTGGAAGTTGTAAAGTAGAAAGCTAGTTCTAATCTATTTTTTATATGTTTTTAAGATCAATCATATTCTTATAGATAATTAAAAATATGTGGTATATATGACAGTTCCAGTCAAGAAAAAATTTGCAACATTTCTGGTAAATTGATTGACATTTGATTTCAAAAGTCATTATTTTATTTAAGGCTGTGACAAATGTGGCCATCCAGGTCATGCAGATAAGCATGAAATAATAGTTACAAATAATGTGAAAACCTGCATTCTTCTAAAGCATGATATTTATAGTGTCTCGGAAGATTTACCATATATATTATTATGATAATAGACGATCCTGGAATAATCTCGGTCGCACCCAATCCACCCGTGGTTCACTCGAACCTTTGCAGAACGAACTAGTCAAATGGGACTAGTAGTTTGCTTCTCAGCCTATCTCATGAGAGCCGTTGCAGTGAACACGTGCTAGAGAGAGAGAGAGAGAGTGATGATCCCCTGACGTCACCCGACCTTGACGGTGGTTGCCAGTGTTATGTTCTGATCGGTCGCAGTGGTGTGCTCAACTATTCTTATATTGCCATAGCACTTGGACTACATTCAGTCTTAACGCTTATTGTCCTGGGTGAGGACTTGGAGATTATATTATAAACTGAGAAGGGAAAACCTTCCCTACAGTACAAGGGGTACGCCTATCGCAAGTAAAGCGTGAATAAAGAAGGATTGTAACATAGGTTTGTATTTTTGAGAGGCTTCAAAATTTTAAAAGAAAGATTATTTTGCAAGGAGAATTAAGTACTTAGAGCTATGGACCACGACTGTATCCCGGATAAGGCAAAACTAGATGTCAAACAAGATGTCTTCAAAGAAAAGAGCGAGGGAAGAAAATGTTGCGATGAGAAGCTACGGATTAATCATTGAATTGCCGCATTGCACGTCGTTAAAGCGTACTTTAAAATGGTACAGAAGGCAGGTACAAGGAACGCAAAGGGAACCCATGAACTGCGAAGAAGTAGCTTTAGATGAGGAAATTCCTAGTATGAGTGATGGAAGCAATTTTCTTTTAGTGGATTAAATAACGCAAGACAGGATCATAGATGTTGCTGGAAACAAGGGATGAGAATGCCTAAAATCTTTAAAGCGTTTCTTTATGGATGGTACTTTTCGGAGCTGTAGCAAACAGTTCAGCCATATACACTCGGACCACGCAAACCTCGGAAGCAACGAGAGTGAGACCAATATGGCACTTGTTCTGTTTGCACTACTGCCAGACAAAAACCAGACAAAAAGAAGAATACATATGTGCTTTTGTTTCACTTGATACTTAACTCTGTTCCCGAATGGGACCCACATAAAGTTAATATTGAATTTGAATCAGCGGTCATATCAGATCTAAAACCGGTGTTTCCTTCTGTTAGTCAACGGATGCTACTTTCACCTGAAGAAATGTTGATGGAGAAAGGTGCATGAATTAGGTGTGACTAAAGACTTGACGAAAGACAATGAAATAAGGTTCAATATTAGAATGTGTTCAGTGCTAGTGTTTCTCAAACATAAAGTTGTTAATGAAGGATGGTTGCCGATTTATAGCTAGGCTTCTCAAAACGGGAAGCTGCAATCATTCTTTGACTATTTCGTAGAACAATGGCTGGAAAATCCGCAAATATCAGTCGAGGTCTGGAGATTCTACCAAAGACCCCACAGGAAAAACAACGCGGTTGAAGGCTGGAACCGTAAAATAATTAGCTGTCTTGGTAGGCCTAGACCAAACTTGAAAAATGTCTTACTATCCCTTAAATCCTAGGTCGAAAACTGTAATCAAAGGTATTTACGCATGGAGATGAACCTGGGGGGAAATAAGAGGATAAAATGTTATATGAGACTAGATGAAAGCATTGACAGAGCTCTCAGGAAGTACGAGGAAACGAGAGATATGAAGTCATTCTTGAAGGCCATGGTGCACATACAGAAACTGAATTGACAAGCTGAGATTGATGAAGCATTTTAAAGTAAAATAATTCTCATACTAGTTAATTACAAAGAGAAACCTTCTGAATTTGTAAATAGAACATAAATAAAAAATAAAAAACTAGGTTATAATGTAATATTGACAAAGTAAATCTGTTTGAAACAATAATTTAAATTAGTATAGATTATATATTTATGATTTTTCTAACTAATAAAATTATGCAATAGTAAGAATTAAGCTATAAATATATTAATCTTATATTAAATATATAAAATAGTATATATAAATAAATGTTTTATATTGATATATTTATATATTCTTATATATAATTTGGTAATCCCATTTTGGTGATAGAAATAATGAGGACATGACCGAACAGATTTTGACAAACGACCCTTCATTTTAAAGAGTCTAGGATGTCGGGAAATATAATAGTTTTTAACGAAAACACTATTTTCACAAAGAATTTTCAGTTTTTCATTATTTATTTAATCACAATAGAAACCGTTATGTGCTGCATTGCTGTAAATCTCTAAATAAAATATATCTCTTTGGCTAAAAAATAATAACTCAATCTTTATTTTTATGTCCGAACAAATCACAGTTTTCTATTCGGATGAATATTTCTCTTTGGATGCTGGTCATAACACATCTAAATTGAGATTCCTAAACTGGGGAAACATTTATTTTTTATTGGGACGTTATTATCGTTAATTTGCATCTTAATCAATAATACTATTGAGTGTAACACGAAAATTAAAAGGTTATGTTTTTAAGTTGGTGATAATATTGTCTACGTTTTGTTTCGCACGTGATAAAATGATGTTTAAATATGTTTTGGTATCTATTATAATCTCAAAAAAGGTAAAATGATCTTGAAAAATGTTTAAAAATATACAATTAAAATATTAAAATATGAATATATATGTTAATTTTTTTTTTTAATAATGGGTTTAAATGTTCATTTTAATCACATAATGGGTTTTGATGTGTAGGAACACAATACATTTGCATATGTTAAGCTATGTTTTCATTTTACCGCATAGTTTTGAGGATATGATAGTTAAAATTAATGTTGTGTGTACCCCATCTATCTTTACACATTCTTTCAAATACAGTAAGTTCAGTTATGTTTCCATGATGATAATTAATTTTGAGGGAATTATATTTTAAATTACCGTAATATTTTGTTTAGGATACCACATCTATATTTTCACATTCCCTCTTTCTGACAATCACACACACACTCTCTCTCTCTCTCTCACCCTCTCATCTCACAAACACATACACACACACAAACACACACTCTATAACACACTTTCTCATATAATTTTCTCTCACACATTCTCCACAATACAATGTCTCTCACATTATCTTTATTGTACACTCTCTCTCTCTCTTTCTTATGCTATCTTTCACTTTCTCTTTCACAAACAATCTCTATCTCTCCAAATCTCTCTCTCTCAAACTCCATCTATCTCAAACTCTATCTAGATCATTATTACTCTTCTCTATCTCACTCTCTCTATCTCAAAATCAATCACTCTTTCAAACTCACTCTTTCTCAAACTATCTTTCTCTCAAACTCACTTTATCAATTTTTATCTCTTAAACTCTATCTCTAACTCTCTCACTCTAATTATATCTCTCTAAGCTAATCTCTCCCTCTCTAACATTTTATCTCAAACCCTCTAACAAACCCTCACATTTTTACTCTCTTTCACACAATATCTCTCCCAAAATTTATATTCTCTCTTTCTCAAACACACACACTCTCTGACACACTTTATCACATATTCTCCCGCACATATTTTCTTTATCTCTCACACACTCACTTTTTCTCACACCCACTCTATCACACACACTTTCTTTCCTCTCACACACAATCATTCCTTCTTTTCCCAGTATTTATCTCTCTAACACATACACCTACTCTCACTATCACTAGCCCACACTCACTCGATCTCTCTCAATTGCTCATTATCAATCTATTATACTCACTTTCTCACACGTCACACTCATTTTCCCACAATCACACTTACTTTCTCACACTCATACTCTCATTTTTACACTCACCCACATTATCACACACTCAAACACCACTGTAATTTTCATTATCACATTTTATCACTCTCTATCATATATTTATATCTTATATATAATTTGATAAACCCATTTACAATGGTTGAAATTACGAGAAAACAGTATAACCCATTTTGACCAACGAATACTCATTTTAAAGGTTAGGCATCCAGGATGGTGGTAAAAATAGTGTCCTAAAACTAAAGCCCAATTTTCTTAGTGAATTTTCTATCTTTTCCTTCTGTGTGGGCAGTGGTTCATCTGTACAATCATTCCTTGTTAACATCTCCATGGAAACCATGATTTTTGTATAGTTGTATATCGTTAAATAATATATTTTTCTTTGGTTAAAAATAACAACACCTCAATCAATACCTTAATTGTGAGGTTTGATGCAATGAATAAATAAAAAGCTTCAGCGCTATTATGACCATTCGACGCAAAGTTAGTCGCTACAGAAAGTAAGCTTCATTTTCTAGAAAAGATAGCGTTTGGGTTATTATGACCACCACACTTTGTATCGTCCGCCAGTTTTAGCCTCGACTTTGCTTCTAGCGTTAACTCACAGAATAAAATCAGTTTGCGTCAACAGTTGGCAACATTTTCCCAAGGAATATTACCTTTTAAGAAGTTAGAGATTAGGAATCAGGCAAATTTATTTCAAGAATGCTGGTTTTAATGACTGAACATTCTTTATATATTTTTATTTTCCCAAACAGCTGATCACAAGTCACATTATTTAAAAGAAAAATTTAAACTAGCTTAATTTAATAAATCTCTTGCATTATTTTGTTTGCCTAAGGTTTAAAATGAAAAAAATAATAGGCCTACATTATTCAATACAAATAATATATTTTAGTTAAAAAATCACAATATGAAATATGCATTCAAATAGTAATATCACATGGGGAAATGAATTAGTATGAGAGGTTGACCAATAAGGAAACAATGTGTGTTTTTTTTGTAATTTGTATGCTTTACGACCCAATGCTTTATTCTTCATATATTTGGGGTGATAATGGAACAAGTGTAATATGTTGTGTGAATATTTTAGAAAATAAAACTAGTTATTTAAAGTTGATGAAAGCGTTCAATAACTGCCCAATATAATGTTCACACTGAATATTTTTGACACCTTAATGTCAAAACAATAGGCATTTATACCCAGTCGGCCTACTAAGTTAACAATTTAAAGTGAACGAGAGGGTGGTTCGGATGGCTAAAAATAGTAAAATGCATCTTTTATTTAAAGAGAATTCTTGGTACTTTAGTTAAGTGATCAAGAATATAAGAATATTATATCTATCTATAGAGTTGTTTGCAATTTATTCACTTCAGGATAACTAGGTCTAACTACTAATTATTGGTTTCAGATAAATTTAGTAAACCTTTTATGAAAAAACCTAGACCTAAACCAAACCACATGTAAGCATTAACCTAGGGCTTATTTTGGTTATTGAAAGTCTTGGCTACAATATTTCATAGGCCTACAACTCACATTAATGTTGATAGTAATTACTACTGTATGTATAATTCAGTTTAAATAGGATTACATTATTAAAGTTTTGTTGAGGCATCTTAAACAGATTAGGCCTTCAGTTTATTGTCTTGTAAACTTGTCTATTCATGTATTTTACCCTAATAGGGTATAGATGTTAAAGGTTGAGTAAGAGAATAAAAGTATTAAGATTTGTGTAGAGGTAAAGTCCTTTAGAAAAATAAAACCACTCATCACACCCAGCTAGTATTCTAATCCCAACCTCCCCACCATTTGGAAAATTAGACCGAAAAGACTAACATATCGGTCAATGTTCTACTATGATGTGGGTCTACATACTATTAGCACGCCATATATGTTAAAGCCTAACTAACCTCTACCTACTATAAAACCTACAAACAATTAATCTTAATATTGGAATGTCCCAATTATCAGTGTGTTGATGGTGAATAATAATGAATTTTGATAGTGTTAAGTTTCAAAGAAAGCTTTCAGTGTAAGCGTACTATTCCTACTCTTGGCCTACATTATGATATAGGCCTATTTAAAAATTGATTTTGTGAAACACAAACAAAAATGTTTTGAGATTATTATATTGGGTTAATGAGATGGCAAGTTTAAATCAGGTCACACAAAATACCTAATAAATTACCAAACCCAGCAAACATAACCTCGTAACGCAAACCAAAGGACAAATAAAATGTATGTGACGCTTAGCCTCTCTCTAATAGGAAAATATTTGCGCTCGCAAGGTGGTCGGCCATAATAACCTTTTACGCAAAGTCTAGCGTCTCTCTACTAACGGTCGCAAATTCGTTTTGCTTCGTGGTCATAACAGCCCTGCTGGTAGAGGTATATTTTAAAATATCACCTCATGGCATGAATGGAGAAGAAAATATACGTTTTGATTCAAATTAAACACAGAAAGCAAAAAATAAATTCTAGGTTGATAACCTTTGACGGGTAAACTTTAAACTAGAAAGTCGAGTGAAGACTAATAATATTGATCTTTCCCAAATAAAATATTAGGAATACATTTTAGTGGCATAATATGCAGCCATCGCCGCAACAATACACTAGTATATATAGTGCACATATGCTTTACTGGATTAACTACATTAAGGTGTTAAACCAGAATTTAGTCTTAACTTATTAACTCTATGGAATTAGGAATTCGAAAGTCATTGCCACAATTAAAAAAGTACTCCACCTTTCCTTATCTTGAGCTAATTCTACCCATTCCACCTCATTAAATCATATCCCTGTCTTTAGATAATTCTACCCACCTCATTACATCCTATCCCTGTCTTGAGCTAGTTCTATCAAGTCCACCTCATTATATCCTATCTCTTTCAGGTCAGTTTAGTTTAAACTAAATAATTAAAAGCTTGCCGCATGCCAGGTTGGAACCATTATTATAATTTCAATATAAATCTGTAACATTTGTGGACATTTTAATTTGTAGTTTAAGGGTCACTCGTTCAAGGAGGAACACAACATTTCAAACTGGAGTGGTCACGTGACAAATCCGAAACAATTTTTTGTTTAGTTATTCTTGAACATAAATTTTATACAAAATGAGATTTTTTTTCATTCCAAGTAATGTTACTGTACCTGACCTCACAAAATTGTCACTCTCTCATCGTACAGCTCAAAATTATTTGGTGAGCCAAAGTTAAAATAGCGGAAGCTTGAATGAATTATTTAGAGAGAATAGGAATTTAAGAATTTGAAAATGAATTTAAAAGTGTGTCACATATGTTTCGTGAGCATGAGAAGACTTTAGGGCTAACAAGGGGAGGCCACGACGTTCGGATCACGGATTATCTTCAAACTTTGTACACTTATAGTAGTCCATTAGGACAACATAATGAGCAAGTAGTAAGGCGTACTACTTAGGCGTTTTCGAGAAAATCGCAAGAGAAGTTTGACGCGTCGAATATGTACCGGTGCGTTGCAACTATAAGCACGAGATGGTGGCGGTAGAGTGGTTAGCGTTCAAGCTCTGTAATCACTGGTTCGCTGGATCGAGTCCCGCTCATCTTCTTTTTTTTCAAGACTGGTCATATTCTTTCATAAATCTGGGAAACTTACCACACAACTGTATAATTCATTTTTAACGAGCGTCATTCTTCCCTATGGGGAAAAAGAAAAATTCTTGCTAATAATAGATTCCTGGGGGGGTCAAACGAATCCTGCTTTGTACGATGGAATCTTTACCAATGACGAAGGTCTTGGAACTTGCACGGTTAAAGTCATAGCCCCGAAATGTACTCCGATTTGCCAACCGTGCGACGTTTATTTCTATAGGCAAGTTAAAAACTTTATCAAGCGCCTTCAAAATTGTTCATATTTAATTGAAAATGAACGAGAAATTGCTTCTCGTGAAGATGCTATTAAAATACATTCTATAGTACATCACCAACTATCAGCACCGATATTTACGAAAATGTTGCGTTACGCATGGTTTGCATCCAAATTGTCGGAAGAAAGAGACATTTTTTTAAATGTCAACGAGGTTTGTTTTTCCGTAAAAACTCTGAATATTCCTTGTGCATGTGAGAAAATTGCATTCATTCGATGTAGTAGATGCCGTTTTAATTTATGTTTTCCGTGTCTGTATGAAAAATATCATCCTGCAACTTGTAATGTTGAAAGCACATCCGACGATTAATTGTACTTTACCCTTATATTCTGACATATTGTAACTCATTGTATTATTGAATCAAGTTATTCGCACATTTATTTATCGATGTTTGACTTGGGCTTTCCATGCTTGGCCCTCCCCTTATCCTTTCAAACCTGTGTCTGCAGGTCTAAAAACAGTTCCGGGTACCTTACCCGATTTCAGGTACGAGGGATTTTGTGAATCACGACAGGCATACATTTTCAGGAAAACTTTATGCGTTTGGTCGTTTACTTGTCGATAGTTATAAATATAATATTTTTTGTAATAATAAAAATTAATAAATAGCCAAATAACATTGGAAATTCAATTAAAGTTCATGCAAATACACGTATTTCTTCGTTATATTACCTTTGAATTGATATATATATATGAAAGAATATGACCAGTCTTGAAAAAAAAGAAGATGAGCGGGACTCGATCCAGCGAACCAGTGATTACAGAGCTTGAACGCTAACCACTCTACCGCCACCATCTCGTGCTTATAGTCGCAACGCACCGGTACATATTCGACGCGTCAAACTTCTCTTGCGATTTTCTCGAAAACGCCTAAGTAGTACGCCTTACTACTTGCTCATTATGTTGTCCTAATGGACTACTATGAGTGTACAAAGTTTGAAGATAATCCGTGATCCGAACGTCGTGGCCTCCCCTTGTAAGTGAATATTACATAGTCAACTGTTCAGACTGAATAAACAATGTGCTATAAATATAATAGAATGTTTTTAAGAAGTTATAAAGAAGCCAACTCATGCATCTGCTGGGAATTTTCTTTCTATAAATCATCAATACATGTACTAAACCTTTATTTCGCATAAACGTAACAAAAATGGTAGAAATGTGTGATCATTAAAATGTAAAGTATAACCCAGCTCACAATATTACACACCGGAAGCACGGAATTCTGTACTAGAGGGCACGATTATAGGAAGGTATACATCTAAACACCAATTGAGAGATTTTAAATCCAAAGACAGCTACTTGACGGAATGAAATTACGAGTTTGAGTAGACCATTGGGGGATTCGCTGTTGCGAGATAATATCGAAACATCTCGTGGATTAACCTTCAGATCTAAGCTGGGAGTGAAGGGGACGCTAAAAAAAGGGTAAATGTTTATACATTTTTATTTATATACTAACATGTTTTAGATCAAAATAAATAAAATAATTCTTCAGTAGATACATAGGCCCTATAGAGTTTAATTTTCTTAACATGGTGATATCAACAGTAATACTTGAATATCGGTCAAGGGTGTACTGTAATTTAATGAAAACTTTTCTCTTAATTTAAAAAGTTTCTCATCTAATGTGGCTATACTTATGACAGATATTCAACAGCTGTTGATATCACCTTGTGAAGAAAATTAAACTCAGTCTCCACTAGAAGAAATAATAATAATAATAATGATTATATATATATTCCTAACAAAAATTGTTTACTATGAATACGGTCAAACACTTAACTTTCATAGCTTCTCCTTAAATCCCGCATTAATAATTGAGATTCAAATAGCACTTTCCGATTATAAGAAACATATAACCTGTGTACAGATGTGAGCCTATTCAAAAATGATAAATTATTTCAGTCACCTCGGCTTGGGATCAAACTAGGCTTTTAGGTGTATCTCTTAAACTCACCTCAATGGTCGAATGGGCATAGGGCGTTAGGGTACGGCCAGACTGAGCGGGCAACTAAAAAATAAAATAGAACATATTGGTTGTAATAATTGGTGGCCAGACTGAAGCGAGCGCTTGAAAGATAGAACTAGTTCTATTTTTCAAGCGCGCGCGCTCGAGCCGGTACAGTATGTTGATTCATTGAGTACTATGAAAACTTCTCTATTTTAATTTTAAAAAATATATATAGCTAGGTTTAGCACACTTGCTACTGACGGCCTAATTTAATTGGTAAGATCATATAATATATGATATATCAGAAATATGTAAAACTGATATGTAAAAATACTTCAATAGTATAATCAAATTAGTCCTTTACAAATAAGAATCGCCAATAGCATGGAGAGAGGATGGGAAAACCACAACAATAAATCACTTGTCAAAAACAACACTCAGTTCACTGAGCCAAGATTTAACCAAACCCTTCCTTCACCTCTGACAAGATCATCTTGTGAATGTGAGGAATGCCAGGCCTCCACCGTGGTTCGGATTCCACATTAAACTGTAGGTCCTTCATTTCATCTCACAATCTACCTAGCATTACACATTAGCGTAAGTGCGTATAACCCGAACGGGTAGTAAGACGCGGTGCTAATAATAATAATAATAAGATTCAAACCTTTGCCTCCTCATCAACAACTATCGAGAGCTATCTGCTAATCACACACTCACTCGCTCGTCAGTTTGGCCGAACCCTTACTCTCGTGTTAGATTGGCCTGCTGATGTTGGAGGTATCGGGGCTCAAATCCCGGTAGGGTATACTGAGGGTAGTGGTTTCCCACTTTCCTTCCAAGCACATGCAGGTAGATTATCTCTAAATGGCTTCCTTCTTTATCCCAGCATCATTATAATGATTATCATTCACGCGTATAGCCTGAACAGGTAGTAAGACACGGCGATAAAAAAAACCTCTCTTAACTACTTGGTCACGTGCACGTATTAGCTGTCATGTTAACTGCCCCAGTTGCCTGTCTAAATAAAATAAAGATTGGAGGCAAATAATACTGTTATCTTAATGGTTTTATTAGTCGATACAGCATTCACTCAGTATGTAACGTGTGGTACATTCCTCACGTGACAAGCTGAAGGGGCTTCCTTTGTAGTACCACCATGAAAGGAACCCGGAACTTCATATATCAGGCCGGTACTGTACCATTCACTATACCAACATAACATAAATAACCCACAAACATAATAATTCAATTTAAAGATTAATTTAGTCACAAGTTTAACTCATGTTATTTATTAAGAAGAAAAAGAAGAACCGAATTAACTAGTAATATCCACACGGAAGGTCCCACGTAGTATCCAGGCATCAGTAACAATTTTCATTATCAGCAGTTTAATCAATCTTATTTAAGAGTCAGAGATATTTTTTTAACGCCACGTATTACTACACGTTCGAGCTATACGCATATCTACTAATTACCTTAATGAGCTAGGGATTAAGAAGGCTTAATTTAGAGAAAATTTACCCGCATTTGAGTAGAGGAAAAGTGGAAAAACCATTTAGGAATACCACACTCAGTGCACCCGACTGGAGTCAAACCTCTATCTCCCCGGCTTCGGCAGACTCGTCCAACACGAGAGTAGCGCGTTATATCACGTGGCCATGGATAAGAGGTCAAAGTGAAGGAAAGGAATTTTAAGGTATCATTGAAGCAAATTTTTAGCTACTATCTATGTGAATAATTTAATTTTGAATTTTTTTTATCTTATGCATAAATAACCAGGAGGGACTTTGACGTCCAGGTTTGGACGCCTTAAGTTTATTAGCCACTCTGGTGGCACAGAACGTTGCCCAGGGTACATCATAGTAAGTTGTTAACACGACGTATCCACAATTAGATGATGTGAAGACGGTTAATGTGGTGTTATGTGGCCGGGGCAAGTCTTAACCTAACTTAAGTTTAATTTACAATCATCTAGTGACCGTTGGGCTTATTCCCCTTAAAGGAAAAATACCCGATGTACCAGCCGGGAATCGAACTCATGACCCCTAGGCTTGTAGCCAGGTGCACTGACCACTACACCAAGGGGCGGGATGATTATTTACTTATGACTTAGGAAAGTGGAAGGAAGAATTTAGAGGAAATGTATTCGCGTTTGTGTAGAGGCATAGTGTAGAACATTTAGTTAAGTTAAACTTCAGAACACCTAGACAAGATTCGAATTTATGTATCTCAATCACCGGAAAACAAGATTGTACGACTGTGATCTCCAACCTCTTTAAAATAATGGTACACTGAACAAGTCGCTTTATTGTCAAAGCACGTCATTATTTTTTAAGAAGAGATTCCATCATAAAAAAAACTAGTGCTATTATTGTGTTTAAGAGTTCAATGGTTAAAATTTTAATAGTTGTTCTATTTTTTAAAATAATGTTGATAGTGGATTTTAAAATATTTATTCTACTATTAAAATTTTTTCTCGCATCTTTTTAATTTTCCCCAAACACCCGTGGCACACTTGTTGATTCCTTGCGACACCAATGTGCCGCGCTACACCGGTTGAAAAGCGCTGCTGTACGAGTTTGTAGGTCTTAAAAATGTTAAAGGTGTGTTTAATGCCACACGTCCAACTCACCGTTTGAGCTATTAGAACTTATATCCCCACTAATCCAAACCCGCCTCGGTGGCGTAGTTAGCTAAGGCGCTAGTTTCGTATTGAGCTAGACTGCCGAGGGTGGGGAGATCAAGGATCGAATCTTGGTTGGATAAACTGGGGGTGGTTTTCCCTAAACCGTTTCCCACTCTCCCTCCACGCCAATGCGGATTCACCTCCTCTGTATTCAACCTTCCCAATTCCTATCCCAGTAGCGTAATTAGTACTCAAACGTATAAACCGAACGGGTAGAAAGACACAGCGCTAAATATTACCAAACCCTTCCTTCACCTCTGACAAGACATCTTGTGAATGTGGGGAATGCCAGGCCTCCACCGTGGCTCGGATCCCACGTTCAACTGTAGGTCCTCCATTTCATCTCACAATCACCCCACCATTACACATTAGCCTAAGTGCGTATAACCGAGTGGATAGTAAGACGCGGTGCTAATAATAATAATACGTAATGAGAGAAAAAGAAAAAAATCACTAATAATCAAAAACGCACTAAGCGCACACAGTTGGATCTTTCTCTTCAGCCTCCCGATTCAAAGTAGACATATCCATCACTCTCCTGGTGTTTCTAGTCAAATAATAGAATATAGCTTGGCTTTACCTGAGCGACCGGTGTTTAATTCCATCCAATTAAAATAAAGATTACCTCCACACCCAGGGTTTTATACTTTTTCCTAGGGGTATCGTTTCTGTCTGTGCCTCATAGTTATCCTTATATTTTGAAACACGTTGAAAGAAAAGAGTCCGTAAATATTTACAAACTAACATGGATAATATACAGCCCAATTTTATTAGGAATAGTCTTATCTGACAAGAAGGAAAGCTATTAAACATACTTTCACGTAAGCATTAGTCAATTTGTGTGATCAACGGCTGTCACATTTTATAGATATCATCATTATCTATAAAATATATTATATTGTAAAATATCATCACTGACAGCAAAAAAAAAAGAAGAGTTTATTATTCTAAAATTATATTTTTATAAACATTTAACTGATGGGGTTTTAGTTAAATCAGTTAGAGATAGTAGTGCATGAGACCACATCCGCTTGAATGGTTGCATTGTATAAGGAATTTCTCTCGCAATAGATTAAACTACCCATGACGGGTAGATCGGCGTTTAAATCTTGGTTGGATATATTAAGGATGATTTTTTCATAAATTGTTTCCCACTATCCTTCCACTCAGAGTCGGTTTCACTTCCTCTAAATTCAACCTTAGTCATCCCTAACACATTAGCGTAATTAGTTCATATGAGTATCCTACCGATCACTGGTATATTCCCTGGTTCCCTCCTCTCTTCCTCTGTGGATGACTAGATCTCAGGAATTGGACGTTTCAAAGATTCTCAGGAACCAGTCAAGTAATCAGCGGTTAAAGCTCATTCCTCTAGTCACTCTCGTACACCACAGGGGCCTACAGAGCACAGCAAGGAAAGGCCGACGCAACGGATGGTAATAGAACTAGATCCAACTTTAGAACAACCAACAACAACCTAGAGATTGGACTAGAACAAACAACCTAAGTTTGTTGACACAGGACCAAAGTGGAGCGTTGACCGACCCCTCGCACCTGCGCACTGGGAAGCGCTAATTGATCCGCACCTGTTCTGTATTTACCTTACCCTCTACCCCCAACTCCTTTGCACCCCAACTGCAGCTGACCAAATGGTCTCTGAAGCGCTACACTGGATATCATCTATGAGTAAACAGCTTGACCTACTATTGAGAAACAGGTTTATCCTCTTATTTTTGTGTGACCAATATTTTTCTTAAATTTAAGAAAAGTTTCTTAGTGATGTTTCATTGATGTTGTCAGTAGGTCCTTATTACCACAGAACATCACCTTTCGACAAAGCTAAAAGCGAGGAAAGTGGGTACAGTTTTTAAATAGGTTTTTTTTAGCACCGCATCTTTCCACCCATTTAGATATACGCTTATATACTAATTATGTTAATGGTTTTAGGGATTAAGACGGTTATATTTAGAGGAAGTGTACCCACATTTTAATGGAGGGAGAGTGGAAAATCATTTGGGTGAAACCACCCTTAGTACACCCGACCGAGATCCTAACCTTGATCTCCCCGTCATCGGCAGTCTAGTCTACTGCGAGAGTAGCGCGTTAGACAACGTGGCCACCGAAGCGGGTGCGAAATAGGTGAATAGGCTGAACTTCTTACTGCGAATAACAAGGGTCCGACCCATCAGACCTTCGCCTCGCTTCATTCCTCGGCGAACATCAAAGTTTAAATTGTTTGTCTGTGCTCTGAGGCATGTAGGAGCTTTATTGGTTTCTTAATTTCTTACCTTCCAACCGACACTGACGTTTAAACGATGAACGCGCAGATTACCTGGAAACGTTAAAGTAAGTTTAACGTATTTTAAATTATAAAATGTACAATCACCAGTTCATTGTTTTGTTCTTACCTTATCTTTGAAGTCAAACATTATAATGATATTAAACAGTTTGTACAAATATAAAATATTGTAAGGCATTCTTTTATTTCACTGTATCACCTTTACAATTTCTCTGTACAACTTTTTCTCAAACCGTCCCACCAGTTCAGGGGGGCAGGGAGAGTGTTGGTTCCCCCTCTTCACTTCTCGAGATAACACTGGCTCCACATACACCATGCTATATCCTCACGTCAACCACCCGAAATACTTATTCCCGCGGGAGAAAACCCTCCACGACTCGGCCGGGTGCTCTCGTGGAGGTTTATGGGAAACACTGGGCGTCCGATGACGTAATATTGGCACACCTTCCCCTCCTCTAGATGACAGCTAAGGGAAGAGGCAGTTCGAGGAGCGTACTTTGACAAGGGTCGCTAATTACAAACTTTCACTTATGCATACTATTATATTACTTAAATTCTAACATTCAATGAATTGATCGATCGATCAATCATAATTATACATAATTTGACGAAAACGTAGACTTACATTCCACTTAAATGACAACTATACAAGATTCTAAACAATAAACATGCAACATATGGGTATGAAACTTTAAGCTAACCTATGCAAGCACATATTTTAACATAGTAACAGTCTTAATCATACGCACTCCTGTTTTAACATCTTAATTCTTATAGACAAAGAGTATTCTTTATCAACGTAGTTATGTCTATAATATAATTTGTCATAGAGAAAGGGGTGCCAAGTGCTGGTAATTGTATTTACTCTATTAGAAATGTAACTGTGAGAATAATGTGAGAGTGCTGTCTTAGACCAGGGGGAGGTTTTCAATTTTCACTCCGGCGTAAGTGGGCATGACGTATAAATGTCAGGCTCATCTATTTCTGGTGGAGAAAACTTGGAAGTGTAAGTGCACTTTTTTTTTTTTTCCTTTTAATAAGTTATTTATTCAACTACTTACCATCTAGTTACAGACATTTTAAATCAAAATATACCCAAATGAAATAAGATAATATTGTCCAACCCATAAGGGTTCTTAAATTTACTGGATCCGTCGAATGAAAAAAATAAAAAAGTTAATCCTATCCCCCAAATAGGGCTCAAATCATCTATCGCGGTGGGGTATAGTGGCCCCACCGCACAGCACATTTCGCCTAGTTGGCGTCTTCACTGCGGGTGCCCCTTTCCGTCACCGGGCGACCCGCGCACTGACCGCCGAACTCGGCCGACTCGACCGGCATGACTCGCTGTCTGGCCACCCCTCCCAGTCTCACACGACTAGAAGGGGGGTCACGACTCCCCAGATTCGACTCCGAGGTCACCTGCCGACGTCGACGAAGGGATTCACAACGCCATCCCTGATTCGGCGGTAGGGACGGCCAGGGGCGTCGTAATCGCCGATGCCCCTGACGATCATGTTGGAGCTGGCCTGCGCTCGGGTGAAAAATCTTTCCGCCAGTCCGCGGATACGGCTGTCCAAGGATGGGAGGCCTGACGCGGTCAGGAGAACGCGGTTGGGGACGCGGGGCGGAGCCCCGAGGATAAGTCGGAGGAACCGGTGGTATACAGCACGGAGATGATTGTACCTGTATCTAGGTAGATAGGAGAAGACGGGAGCGGAATAGAGAAGGATTCCATAAATCTAAGCATTTTTACCCCTACCCTAAATTAAATACACCAATAAATAACTCACGACCTCGCATCATTTGCCCTCGAGTTCTATAGGGTATCAGTTCACTTCTGTTCTAGTATTGGGCAAGCAATGAAATAATGTATAATTGTAAGACTGACACTTTAACTCAGTCGGTAGTGTGTTTGCCTAGTAAGCAAGAGGTCCTGGGTTTAAGAAGGCTATACATTTTATTATTAACTAATGTTATTTTGGTTGCGTGGTTAGCTAGCGTCTAGTTTCATGTTGAGCTAAACCGTCGAGGACGGGGGAGCTCGAGGTTAGAATCACAGTCGGGTGAACTGAAGGTAGTTTTTCACTCTACTTTTACGCAAATGTGGATTCAACCTTCCCAATTCCTAATCTGGTTTGACTCGCGGTTATGCTTCTTCTTTCAATCTGTTGTAATATTTGGTTTGGTTGAAGTGTACACAGAGAAGAGCCAGCCTCATAAAGATTGTTAACTCTCTAAAAAGAGTGCAGAGTGATAGATACCCGCCTCGGTGACGCAGTTGGCTAATGTTGCAGTTATGTGTTGAGCTAGACTACCGAGGACAGGAGAGATCGAGGTTATAATCTCGGTCGGGTGAACTGGGGTANCCGCAAATGCGGGAGCAACCATCCCAATTCCTAGTCCATTAGCGTAAATAGTACTTAAGCGTATTATAACCCGGATGGTTAGTAAGAGACTGTGCTAAAAGAGTATTATAAATCAAACTGGCCTACACCAGAGGACAAAGTGGTAATCACTGCTTCGGTGGCCGCATGGTCTAACTCTCTACTCTCGTATTAGGCTATAGACTGCTGATGACGGGAAGATTGAGGTTCGAATTTTGGCCGGGTGTACTGAGGGAGGTAGTTCGAGCGCATACCTGCACTTGGAAGGTTTTGTTTTGACTATTTTGTTTATGATTTCACCTTCTCATAGTTAAATAAGTACAGTAACACTATTGTTTTATACATTGGTGGTCACGGGGCTAAAAGTCGTCAGACGACTCTTTCTAGATTAGCTTGACGGGGAAATAAGTACAGTAAATCCCGAACCGGTAGTAGAAAAAACCCTGTGGAAAAACAACTGTTTATATGTAGATTCCAATTGTTATACAAAGAGACTTTTAGAAAATACGAACTTTTTTCACCAACATTTATAAAATAATACTACAGTATCAGTGATATTTTATAGGTATTAATAGTATATCAAAATAGGTTGCTGCAGATCACGTGTCTTGACGTATGAATACGTGAAATGAGATCTAGTGGCTTTTCTAGTTGTTCCTATGAAAATGGTACTGTAGTTCGGTGAGATAGTGCTTAGCTGTCATGTTCATCTCTAGGATACGGTTCAAATCTCGTTGGGGTACAGTGGGAATAAATCTCAATATTGAGATTTTCAATCTTGTTTTCTCTCTTGCGTGCCGGGCCGTCTGGGCTATCTGCATATTTATATTAATGGAAAAGGAATCTATAATAATAAAAGGAAGTGTTTGTTTGTGTGTTTATTTGTTTTTGTGTGATGACCATCCAAATCTACGGCACGCAGAGATCTGAAATTTTTAACATAGGTGTACGGGGAGGGGGTCCAAATGCACCTCGAAGCCGTATTTTTAATTATCTTTTGAATTAGGCTATTTTTTTAAACACAATACCACATTGGATCACGGGCAAAGCCGTGTGAGATTGCTAGTTATGAATAATTTAAAAGGTAAGTGTGCCCTCATTTGCGTGAAGGTAGATAATAAAACCATTTGGAAAAAAAAAAAATCATCCGACTATATTTGAACCCCATCACTGACAAAAAAAAGACTAGGTCCTTGGTTACCGTCATAATGGATTTTATACGTGGATTGGTGGTTGCATGGTATATGGCGTCACTAGATGGCCGATGACAGAGTCATCGACGTTTGAAGCAAATGTGGGTACACATTCTACCCGGTCTAGAAAAATCTGGTCAACCAGTAAATAGTGGGGGTGCAGGAAGTACGACATGTTTTAACAGACATTAACTGTTCTAATGATATCGAGGTTCGAATCCCGGTGTGCGCGCCATTTAAATTTTTATATTTGCATCGGTAGTAGCATGGTTTAAGATGTCACTAAACGGCCGATGACAGAGTTATCAACGTTTTATTTTCTCAATACAATCAAATGTGGGTACACATTCTACCTGGTTATATAAAAATCTTGTCGACCGGCAAAGAACCTTCGAAAATAGTGGGGGTGCAGGAAGTACGACCGTTTTAACAGACATTAACTGTGCTAAAGATATCGAGGTTCGAATATCAGTGTTCACACCGTCTAAATGTCAAGCTCATATAATTCTGGTGGGAGAGGCTGAAATTGAATCCCCATCTGTGTAAACTGTAGGTATTTCACCCTCTGGAACATTTTCTTAATCATCCCTACCGCAAGTTTTGCCAGAAAGGGTACGTGTCACTCATATAGTTATGGTGGGGGAGGTCGTGGTTTCGGATCTCACTCGGGGGAAATGGGGTGGTTTACTATTCTTATTCACTCCACATAAACGCTGTAACATTTCTACCTTACTCCTCCGATCCATGATGGATACCTACATCCACGCATGTCAACGGACAATACCAAACAACCAATTTTAGTAGGCTTTAGTGGTGGGGGATAGCGGCCCCTAACTGAGGATTATATCTTACCATAAGACTTACAAGGCCCCTGATTGTGCATAATCATAGATGTGTCAATGCTCTCTAGTTGCGAAAAAAAAACATACCACATAGGGGTTTGCGACGTTGCGATGACGAAACCGGGACAACCAATTACCACATAAGGGGTTGCGACACATGCCTTGAAGAAGGGGGGGAGTGAGGGGAAGTGAAAGGGGTCTCAAAGCAGGGGGAACCCTCTCACACTCTTCGCTACGCTGCCATCAGGAGAGCTTCGTGCCCATGTTCCCTTTGATAGCGAGGGAGGAACGCCCAACGCCGTGGACTGCACACTAATAAACAAATAAAAACTCCAACGCCTCATCCTAATCCTATGACAATAAACTCCCCCACACCAATAAAAAACTCCAACGCCCCTCCGAATCCTAACCAGACATAAATAACCAATGAGCACAAATAAAAAAGAAATGAGTATACATAAATACACATTGAGCACAAATAAAAAAGCAATGAGCATACATAAATAATTATTGAGCAAGCATAAATAGCCAATGAGCACAAATTAAACAAGTTTGGACAAGAATAGACAAGTTTAGAACACTGGAAGGGGGTTAGTAGGAGGGGAAGGGGATCAGGAGGAGTGACGGGGAAGGGGAGGGGGAAAACCCACAGCTAATCAGAGAGCGATGGACGTGGTCACGTGACCAAATTCAACCAATCAGAGCGCTGTTCCCATACAACGTACTAGACTATCATTGTGAGATAAAATGGAGGACCTACAGCTTAACGTAGGATCCGAACTATGGCAGAGGCCTGGCATTTCACACATTCACAAGTTGGGATTCATACATGGACAGATGATTGAACCCCGGACCCCCAGCACAGAAGTCTCACACCATACCCCTAGATTATCAGGTCACCAAGCATTCGCTAATTAATTTTATTTATTTTAGAGGTAAATATTTTTCTGCGAAATGTATGATGTTTGTAACTGCACTCCCCTTAAGTTATTGTGTATGTAGCATGGTAAATAAATCTTCCTAGGAGTAAACTATTTTAATGCTTTTTGTTTCATCTTATGACCTCTAAATACCTTTTTGTTTCTTTATTCCTATCATTTTTCTTTTAAACGTTCTTGCAGAATTTAGAGAAAATGACCGGCTTTTGCTTGGAGAGAGAGAGAGAGAGAGAGCGAAAAACCATTTAGGAAATAAAAACGCATCAGTACATCCAGCCGGGATTAGAATTCAAACCTCCTAATCACCAGAAAACTAGAATAAATGAACCTGATATTCAGTTCGCTCGAATCTGGACAACTGGGTGCCGCCATCTGGGCGCGGCCAACTGGGCGCCGGGACAACTGGGCGCCGGGACATCTGGGCGCCATAAGTAGCCCCACTTTTTACCTTTTTTAAAAAATCACTTTTTTAAAATGCTCTTTTTCTTTTTAATTAAAAAGTGATGAGTAAAAACAAAAAAACCCAACTTTTTTATTTTTTTAAAATCATTGTTTTTCTTTTTAATTAAAAAGTGATGAGTAAAAACAAAAAACACACCCCACTTTTTTCTTTTTAAAAAAATCACTTTTTTTTATGCGCAACACCACGTAAAAACGAAATAATGTCTCTATTATTATAGTCCCTAACTAGTCTTAAAATTCTAGCATCGACTTCTCGATACTTTCTTTTTTTCGGCGTAGGCTCATGTCCAGCTACAAGATGTTCATAGTAGAT